>JANSTT010007779.1:0-21084 GCA_026745375.1 Platyura marginata
ATTCTCGGATCAGGAGTTCATAAGTAGCAGCAGGTAACTTGACCCAGAGATGGCGCTGCATGTACCGTTTTGAAATCGGTTTTTTGAAAATCCTTATTTACAGAGATATTTTAATGAAAATTGGTATTTGGGGGTTTTCGGGGACGGCCTTTCTAATGGCGCTATCAGTTTTTCGATATTGATGAATCTTGTAGATCTTTACCTGAAAATGATACATGCAAAACAAAAGACGAATTTCTAAGTTTCTTCTCATTTATTGCAATCATTTTTTTGTTTTAAATACATTCGATTAACAAATTATTTATTTTTATTATTCCTGTGCACTTGCAATCCTACATACAGCAACGTCCATTTTTGTGTGCTCCAGAAACTACATTATGGGTTCTGTTTTTTTTTTGTTTAGACCATTGGAAGCGAAGATGCTAGGAAATATAATATCAAATTAATATTTAAAATGTTTGTATGCAGTTCCAGAATATTGTTTCTTACCCTTTTCGTCTTTTACTGGATTATCACACAAAAACTCGCAAAAATGGGAACGCAGAATCAGCAGTACATATATTAACAAAAAAAACGCCCCAAAATCCACTTTTTGAGAGATAATCGAATTAAATTTTGTGTACGAGAATTTTTGGGACATTCATATGGTGCTATTAATAGTATTATCCTGAAAATAATTATCCTGAACTGAAAGATGGATGGTCTATTGTGTGATTATAATTTATTAAATATTTTCTTTTTAAATTCTAAACATTTACAATAATTACCGGTTAAAACTTGTTTTTTTTTTCTCCTCTGAAAATTTCCTTTTTTTTAAAATATAAATAAATTCCTGTTGTTAAACAAACTGTAAGATAATAATTTTCATTTTTCCTTTATTTATAACACAAATATTTACATGACGTCAAAATCAAAACAATGTGTTCGATTTCATCAAAAAAAAATATAAGGAAAATACTTTTCTAATTTCTACAAAAAAAAAAAATGTCTTTACGATATTTCGGATATTTTGACAAATTTCTCTCTTCTTTCATTTAAATATTATGTACATTCGTGCTAAAACACACATTCTTTCTGTCTCTTTCTAAACTAAACGGCTAAACGTTTTGATTCCATCACGAATTAAATTGCTTAAAAAACTGTTAATTTATTTAATTGTCCTAACTATCACCTCCGGGATTCGGAGGTCTTGGCGCTTGTGGAGATGATATAATTTGGGCAAATAGTTGTCGATCATCGTTTGTACCTAAAATCAAAAAAAAAAAAAAAATCATTATTTTTGTTATACTGTTGCTGTGCCCCCATTTAATTGGGGGGTAGGAGATCGGATGGTTGAGTTGCTACTAGCAAGTAGCTGAGCAAAAGAATAAAAACCTTTGTTTGACTGTTGTTGGATCGGTATCACCTTCAGACCTTGCAGTGATTTTAAATTAATTGCACCACCTTGAAAACCGGGCGGCAACAGAATTTGTCCGCCACCCTGTACGGCCAATACGACTCTCTGTTGGCCGGGTTGTGTTACCATCGTTCCTTTAACAGCATTCTGGAACGAAAAACAAAATTGATCAAGGCCCATACCATACCAACAAAAAAAAAACACAAACGGAATCAATTACCTTAATTGGTTGTCCTAAGACGACATGCTGCGGCTGCGCCAATGAAACGGTATTATTACCGGTTGCCTGAATATTTCCGGGTGATTGAACACGAATTGATTGGCCAGCAGTTGATCCAAGTACAACGGTACGGGTCGCCATATTTGCTCCACCACCACTGCCACTATTCACAACCAGACTATTTGCTGCACTTGTCATATTACCACTGACCATAGTACTGGTGGCAGTCAGTTGATGTTGTTGTTGTTGTTGTTGTACTTGACCTTGAGATTGCAATTTCACAACTTGATTACCAAATAGAACTGTTTGTGTTTGCGGTGCAGAGCCAGTTTGTTGTTCAAATTGTGCTATACTGCCTTGAACCTTTACTGGTTGTCCGCCAATCACAAAATTTGCACCACCACCGCTCTGTCCGCCAGCACTTTGCCATATTACATTAGAACGTGACTGCTGTTGCTGCTGTTGTTGTTGCTGCTGCTGCTGTTGTTGTACAATACCAGTTGATTGTGGTTTTCCCGCTATTATGACTGGTTTCCCACCAATATGAGCAATATTCAGATTGGACGCATTCACCATTCGTATACCGGGCTTCATTCGATTTCCCGTTAACGTCTGAATGCCCTGAACTCCCTGAACCGTTTGCAAACTCTGAACACCCAACACTTTCGTATTGACTAATGGCTGACCGCCAATCGATTGCACCTGTTGCGGTGATTGGATCACCCGTTGCTGGGGTTGTTGCTGAATTTGCTGTTGATGCTGTTGCTGCTGCTGCTGCTGCTGTTGAATGGGTTGCTGCTGAACAATTGTCGTCAACGGTCGGGCATCGTTTGATTTCATTCCGCTACTCAGTGTCGTATTGATAGCCGAATTTGTCGCTTGTGTTGTGACCAAACGCTGTGGCGTTGCCAACGATATGAGATTACGACCCTGTGACACGACCGCATATTGTGTGATTTGAGAACCGGGTGCACCCGCCAATTGTATTAAACTTGTTTGTCCCGGTTTTGCACCAGCTACTCGTAGAGTTGTGCCCGGTGTAATTCCCTGTTTTTGCAATAAACTCTCCAGCGATATTATTTGACCGGAAGAATTTGTTAAAACTTTTGCCATTATCGGACTGGTAACCGGAGCTGTTCGAACCGTTTGCGTTACGGGACTGGTTGCCGTTTGAACGATTTGCGATTGAATGAGACTGGTGCCGGGTTTTATGATTCGTGTCATTGCCGGTGTTGGTATGACCGATGTTGTGTTTGGTGTTTGGGTAATTGATGTAATGATGGTTGACACTTGACCGGTACTGGTTGACAGTAGGGAAACGGCTGGAAACAAAAACATCATTACAGTAAATCTCTTACCTCCAACTTTTATCAATAAATTGTTCCCGTTAAAAGATTACTCTTTAGGTCCCAATCAGAACACCCTAAATATTTGGAATTTCGGATCATAAAATCGGAAACGGAAGAAAAGTCTTAAGATCATGCGCCCAATTCTTGTTGTTCACAAAGATACGAATAGAGTATGGAAATGTAGGACAGCCCTTTTTCTCACTTGCCTCTCTCTCTTAATTTTATCCAAATGAGATTTTTCAGCATTCGTAAGTTTTGTAGAACTCTCAAGATTCTTAGGATTTGAAGGAATGGTTGTAAGCCGTAAGATCAGCAGCTTATAGCCTCTCCGTTCAAAAATCTGCTAAAAAGCAGCTTCTATTCTACTTCCGTCCCTATCCCTTCTAAAAGTTCGGCAAGAATAACTGAAAGAGTAATGTGGAAGAATCATCACAGACAAAGAACTAATCGAACCTAAGAGGAAAAATGTTCCAAATCATTGGAAAAATATGAAAAATTAGATCTAGACGTGAATAGATCTTCCACCATTTTTTGAGATGTCCTCTAATATCTCGAATCTTGAAATCCTCAAACCTGACTTGTTTCAAAGGACCACATTTTTCTCTTATTTGAACTCTGGTACTGATCACACAGTTTATTATTCTGTTTAAATGCTCAATGTCAAACCTAACAAATGTTATCTTTTCTATACTTGACAGTGACGTTTAATACAAAAATGGAATCCCCCATTTCATCCAACCATTTTGCAGAATAATTTGTGTCAGGGATCAAAGAATCTACTCTGCCAGAATTCTCCTATGTGGTGCTGGGATATTTTTGTCTGTTTTAAAGAAAATTATCAGGGGGGAATTTGTCCTAGTTCTGGTTCTAGTTGTCTTACCCAGAAAAAAAAAGTTCAGAAAAGTTCAGAAAATCGTTTTAGAAATTAAAGCTGAAAATCTAGAATTAAAATCATACCTGTCTTAGAAGCACCCACATCTTGCGGCAGCTGTTGCTGCTGTTGCTGTTGTTGCTGTTGCTGTTGCTGCTGCTGCTGTAGCTGCTTCTGAATTTGCTGCAACACTTGCTGCTGTTTCACAATCATATTCTGCTGTTGTGGCGTTGTTGCGGTCGTCTGTTGATTTTGCACCTTAATCTGTTGCTGTTTTATCGACTGCAACAGATTCTGTTGTTGCTGCGGCGTTAAACTGGCAGCCGATACCGTTTGTACTTTACCGACATGCTGCTGATTGGTCGTTTGATGGATTTGAATAATTTGCGGATTAATCAAACTGGCACCGGATGGTGTTGACGTTGTTGGACTGATCGCCGTACTATTGGTGCCGTTCGACGGAGTGCCAATTAATTTCTGGACAATTGTTGTGGGACTTTGCTGGGATACAATAACAGTTTTCGTTTGTTGTATTTGAGATTGTTGCTGTTGTTGTTGTTGTTGTTGCAATTGAGGAGACGAGACAACCACCGTATTTGATATCAAACTGACAGCATTCGTTCGTTGCTTTTGTTGTTGCGAAATTATATTTTGCAGTATTTGACGTTGCTGAGCGGCCGATAAAGTGGTTGACTGTCCCTTATTCGTTGAAATGTTAATTTTTTGATGTTGCAACTGTTGCATTTGCTGTGGCCTAACTTGAACCACAGTTGCCGCTGTCGATGTGACTGTGGCTGTTGTCAATTTCTGCTGTTGTTGTTGTAGCTGCTGTTGGTGTTGCTGTTGTAGCTGCTGTTGTTGTTGCTGTTGTTGTTGCTGCTGTTGCTGTTGTTGATGTTGTTGTTGTTGTTGTTGCTGCTGCTGCTGTTGTTGTTGTTGTTGCAATGATATATTAGCCGCAGCCACAGATGGACTCAGCAAACTTTTACCAGCCGGCACAGCCCTCGAAATTAATTTATTCTGCTGCAGCAAAGACATGCGGGGCGTCACTGTACTGGTAAGAGCCGGCATTGCAGTTTTGTACAATTTCGGACTAGACGCAGCCGACAGAGTTGGCGGTACATTCGAAATTACTTTGCCAATCGATTGAGTATTGCCTAAACTAATGGGTAAAATGTAACTATGACCGGCTGGCGTTGATTGTGGAATTAATGGCGGCGGTTTGATGGTACGTTTCGATGCAGCATTGAACGGTGATTGAGAGCGATTTTGTTGATTTACCAAAATCGACTGATTTCCACTGGTCAGAAGAGATGTGGTCGATTTTCCTGTTGAATTTTGATTTGGTGGCGCTCCTGACACATACACCGTTTGGATGCCGCTCGATGTTGACACTTTAATGGTGGTCGATGCCGTTTGCGGTACATTTGCTATTGATGAAGTTGTGGCCATGCTCAACGATTTCGTTTTGTTTTTGTTCATGACTTTTTGGATTTTATGGTCAACGATGAGACCGGGCATTTTGACTGGTGGTTTATTGACTAAAATCGGTGTTGTGTGTGCTTCCAGGGATGCCTCCACATCGATATGTTCGATTTTTTCCATTTTCGGTAAATACGATTGTTTGATGGGAACCAGCTCTGGTTTAACGGTGGACTTTTTCAGTTGCTGCAATTTGTTCAACATTGGCGGTTGATTTGTTGATATTTGTATTAGGCTAGGACTTTGGATGGTACTCAATGCCGGCAATTGAGGTTGTGGTGATGGTAACGGTGGTGGTGTTGCCTGTTGCTGTAACTGAGATTGTGATAATGGTGGTGGTTGAGATGGTGATCCCGTTATGGGACTTGCAAGTGCCGGTGGGGAAACCCCCACTTTTATAGCAGTCGCCGAGGGGGAAATGGTCGTTTTTGGCGTCAAAATTAATTTCATCGATGACGGTACCGGAGACGTTGTTCCTTTACTGTTACTGCTCACTGGCGATTTGCTAGCTCGATTTTTCACTTTACGATTTGATTGTTTTTTGTGTTTGCTAATACCCTGATATTGTTGATGCATCCGTTCGAATTCCTCCTCGGTACGGCCACGATGTAGATAAATCCAAATTTTCCGTTTCGGATCATATCGAACACACGGATCATGTTCAGTGTGCATACGATCCAGTGCACCGCTGACAATTGTCTGCAGAACATTATCGGCCGCTGACGGATTAATGTACTGGGACGATTTCAGTAATTCACAAATATCGGCTCGAGTTCCTTCGCCATTTGGCAGACGGGCCGTAGCATCACGGACCAACGTTAGAATCGTAACAAAATTTGGTCGATCCTGTGTCAGCATATTATGCCCTCTGGCCTTCGTCAATGCCGGAATGTGTGTATAAATTCCTTTTACCGGTCCCACAACACTTTCGAACCCGTGCATACGATAGGTAAACGATAAATGGGCCGCATCAAAACGACGACGTTCCTGTGCCCGAAATTCTTCAATTTCGTCATCGCTTGCCTTGTGAACGGTCCAATTCGTTGGACATCTAGGTGGTGGCGGTGATACTGGGCGGTCCATACTACTGCCCGAATCATCAAATTCACCACTACTATTGTGTTTACTCCTTCCCGAATCCGATCGATGTTTGGCCGGTGATTTTATCGTTCCCATTTCCGTTCGTCGCAATAGCCAATACTCACACAATGGATTCAAATGCTGATCACTATCCCGTCCGGCACCAATCCATTGATAATAATGTAAATTAATTTTATACTCCAAATATGGAACAAAATCCTCCGGTTGATCAAGAAATTCGCCGGCCAAAAAATGAATAGCCGACCCCAGTAGATTAAGCCAATCATCTGCCAAACTGTACCAATCGTTCAGTGCCGTAATTGGATTGCTAAGCCAAGCCGAAATTTTATGCTGCAAATTATCCATGGTCGTCCGATGATTTGGCGTTGAACAGAAAATATCTCGAATCAGTGACAGAAAACACGCATGCGTCTCTTGCATTAGTTCCGGCGCTTTGTTGTCCTCATCGATTTCGTTCAAAATGTCAATATTACCGGAATCATCTAGATCAACGGGCAAATGCATCATATCGATGCCCTCCAAATCGGACAATGTGGCCGCTTTTACTGTTCCACCATAATGGGCCAAATTGATTGTTGTCGGCGGTTTGTGATCGCTATGGTCGACACTCAGATGATTGACATCGTGCAGAATTGTTATGTTCTCCTCCTTAATGTGAACAATTGGAGTATGATCATTGCAGGTACTGGCCATTAAATTCAGCATCGAACCATTGTCGGTGACCAATTTCTTGGTCGTTTTGATATTGGACGGTGATGAATTGTACCGTTTCTTGGCCTTTGGATGTTCCAATATTGGCACCATCATCACCGGTGACGCAACAATAATTTCCGGTGAGTCAAGATGCTCTTTCTTTATGTGCATCATCTCTTCTTCACTGTCACTATTCGAGTTATTTTGGGAATTATTTTGTCCGATCATCAGCAACGATTGGGATTTGTTCAATTGCTGTTGGAATTGTTGGTTTAGTGTTCCGGTTTTTAGAACCGTCGACTGTTGCAGTGGTGGCAATGGTAATGGTGGCGGTGGCGGAGGTGGAGGTGGTGGTAGTGATGGTGGTTGTATTGCTTGAAGCGGTGGTTCTGATTTGTGTTTTGTTTGATTTAGTGCCTTTTTCGTTGCGGCCGTCAATTTTGATTGGGATAATGGACGTCGATGACCGGCTGATAGTTGTGTTCGGGCATGAATGTCACGTAGTGATATGTCGGCCGTAATTAATTCCGGATGATCCTGAAAATTTAAGAAAATTGTTGTTAAAGCCAAAAAAATTGTAAAAACAACATTTGGGAATGGGAATTATTGCGAATAGAGAATCATCGAGAAAATTGATTTTACTATTCCACTTCTCGCAACGGTGTCAAAAATCTTACCGGTTCCTCCAATTTACGTTTCTTATGCTGATATATAATCTGCCGATAAAATTCTTCCGACAAGGCCGCCGTACCACCCGGGCCAACTAAATGATCCAATGCACCGCCACGCGGAGCCATTGTACTCAAAACTCTGGACTCAGCACCGGGACTTGTTGTGCCACCCTAAAAATAATAAATTTCCATATAAAAATCAATCAAAGCCCAACCCGGTAACATTAAAATATTTACTTGAATTCCACTTAAATGACGTCGTTGTTTTCGTGACAACTGTGCCGGCGGACCTTCCGGATAATTTTCATCGTCCGATAATGGACTGCTCAATCCAACACCATCGGCTATGGCTGAGATTTCTTGAAAATAACGCTTTTTCGCTCGAAGTGCAGCCGCACTTAACGGCAACTTCGGAACACTACTCGGACTAGCTAATTTATCTGCACGCAATGCCGATCCCGGTGCTGCATCATAAGCAGCCCGTAGCAATTTCTCTCGGCACAACAGCAACGATTGAGCCGTTCGACTGATACGTTCGCATTCTTGAAATTTCTGTTCACGCCGTTGGGATTTTTGTATATTCGATCGAAGACGTGCAATATCCGGTCGATAGTTACCCTCATCGAGATTACTTTGAAAGTCAATCAATGGCGATGAGCCAAATCGATGAATTTCATTGTTGAACAATTTTGCTATTGTGATACTTTGCTCCTGTTGATTGGACATCGGATCCGTTGAGAATGTTGGCAAAAATGTACAGAGATGTTCTTTAATTGGCATTGGCAATTGATTCCATGTGTCGAGCGAGAAAAATTCATAGAAAATATTTTGATTTTCACACAGTCCTTTCGGTAGTTCAATATGTTGTCGAAGTATTCGACTTGCTTCCAGTGCTGTACTTGATGAATCGGAATGGCTTGTGTTTCCCGATGTATCCGATGATGATGAATTGATATTTGTTTCAGACGTATCCGAACATTCGGAATCGGATACCACCACATCGATGTTGATACCGCTATTCATGTCCATTTTTCAATTGTAAATGGGGAAGGATGGGAGTCACTTTTTTTTTTTTTTTTTTGTTTTGTTATTGATGAAATTTCTATCTTTTAAATTACTTAAGTGCTATGTTAAGCAGTGTTCTATCTGCTTAGTAATTACTAGTAATAAATCTAGGCAGAACATTTTTTGCATTGAAATGTTTTTAACTAAAATAAAACTTTAGATTCACTTTTTTTATTTGTTGAGGGGAAGGGGTAAGGGATTGTTTTGGTCGGCGGGGTGAACGGGGTCACAGACGCCAATACAGAGACATCCGATTTGTTTATTTGATGTTTTGAGGTTAGAAAAAATCACATTCAATTATATTGCGTTGGGCTGTTCTTAGACAAGCATTCCCTTCTGTATAAAGTTCCTTTATATTCGAAAGGATTTCCTTTGAGTTAAATGTCGTTGAAATAATACCTAGAAAATCGTTTTCTATGCAAGGAACGGTGATCCATCCATTCACTTCTTTTGATTTGATAGCAAAAAATTTAATTTTTGGGCGTAGCCAATGTAGATTTATTGTAATGACATGCCGAAAATTGCTAGGCAATAATTTACAAAAGAAATAGATTTTTTTTCATTTCGTTTCTCAATAGAATTTCGAAAAATATTCGTCCCAATTGTATAAATCCAGCCACACTTCTATTTATAAATTTTGCTTCAACGATCAAAACATCAGCATATTCTAGACGAATAACCAATCAAAACATTACAAGAATAAATATTAAAATGTTACATCACATCGTACGAACATCGTTTAACCAAATAATTATCGTTGCCGTCCACATTTCGTCCATATAAATGCATAAAATTTAATTTGTTCATCATACACAACGAAAAAAAAATTCTTCACCCATAGAACAATCGCAGAGAATCCGCCGCCGTACATAAACGCGACACTATTCTCCGCAGAAACTGTCAAACACTTCGCCTATTTAATAAATCGCGCAAACGTCAAATTTTCACAAAACTCTCAAATTAATTATCATATTTCCATCGATTCAATGGAAAATCGGCCCATTTTTCAATTGATTTTAATGCGTTTCACATTTCCATATCCATTAAGCGTTTGGTAGCGTGGTTTTCATTGTAATTTTCTTCACAAATTTTTTTTTATTTATTCACTTTTTTGATCAAATTTTGATGATGGCTGCGCTGTGTGGTGGCGCTATGAGCGTGACTTTTTTTTGTTTTTTTAGTACATCGACACCAGGTGCTAAGTGTCTGTTCAATGTGACCGTTGTCGTTGGGACACAATTTTTGCTCTCAAACAATAAATATGGACATTTTTGATATTATGTATATAATAATAATATGAACATAAAAAAATCAATATTGATCTTGACGACTTTCAATGAAACTCTCATACCAAATCCATACAAAAATCTAAAGCCATTTATGAATCATTCCGTTTAGTATAGAGTGGTCATAAGACAACCATAAATACTTAGTCACAAAGCACAACAGAATGCTTAGAGAATAGAATATTATACTAGTCGGTATATCTGCCATGAAATAAAATATGCACATAGCGTCGAGTGCAGCATAATGGGTGAAAAACTTTCTTACCTCATAAATTTACAAAAGATCTTATTGACACTATTATTTTTTATTCTAATATTAGAATATATTTTACAATTTTAGATTATCAGTTCTTTTGGGGTGGTAGTGACCTCTATGGTAATTATTTTAAATCAAAATATAGTGGCTAACATTGAATCATCACTAACAATCCAATCACCATCCATGTCTACACTTGGTTCAAATTCAATTGTTTCTATTGTTGCCATCATTTCTCTGTTTTTGCAATGTTTCTGATGAATAATATGCTGAATCTTACTGCGACATTGTAGATCACAATAAGGACATATCAATTCCGGATTTTGTGGTGCCGGAACGTGTTTCATTCGACATAGAGACTTATGGCAATAGAGACTTTTAATTTTTGTAAATCGTTTGCTACAAAAAAGACATGTCCAATATGCATCATCATGAAAGCGCATATGCTTTTGCAAATCATATAAACGTGATTTAACCACATTGCATATGTGACAACGAAATTCCGATTTGACGTCACTCGCTTTTGATTTGCCCCTATGTTGATACTTCAGATGTTTAAATTTTTTCTCCGACGGTGCTAAATGTGTATCTTCATGAAGTCGCGTGTAATCTGCTCGCTTAAACGCTTTATCACAATATTGACATTTATATGGACGCTTGTCCGAGTGTAATTTTTGGTGCATTATAAACGAACTGACTCGCCGAAATATTGTGCCACATATATCACACTGTACCGGGTGAACATCTTTGTGAACTCTTTCGTGAGAACGTAGACGAATCTTAGACGGAAATCCTCTGCCACATTTTTCACATAAATGTTCTAACCTTTGTTCTAATTCTAGTCGGTTGGCTTTATGTATTCGAACATGACATCTCAATGAATGGGGATTCTTAAATATACCTCCACACTCGTCACATTGGGTAGGTCGTTCCATATGTACACATCTTAGATGCGTTTTTAAATCGTTCTTGCGACGACATCTTTTACCACATTCATCACAAGTATATAGAATATGTTGTTTCTCTAGTGGTAGATCAAAAGTCCAATTCATACGATCGTTTGTAGTCTCAGTCATGGTTTCATTTAATTGGATATCGTCGAAATAATTTCTGGCCGGGATGATCGTACCTTCTTGTTCATAAGATTTCAATAAGCCAGTAACATAATTAAGAATATCATTGTTCTGACTATCATCAACAATGTTTTTATCTCGACCAGTATCATCATCACTAATGGGACTCTCTTCATCATCGATCTTTATCCAAGTATTAAGTTTTGATGAATATATAGAATTTCCCGACTCATGGAAAATTATAAATTCATTGCGATCTGTATTCCGAAATGTTTGATCAATAGTTGAGCCAACTTTTAGCACATCTGATTCGTCTTCGTCACTTAAATATTCCTCAGTCATTGTTAGAGGACTTTCATTTTCTTTGCTTCTGTCCGATTCCAAATAAGTACTTTTTGCTGGACTATATTCTACGATGGTCAATTTGGTACTTGAATCCGATTCATTGGAATCCAGCACAATCATTTCATTAACATCAAATGTACTCTCCGATAGTACGTTGTCCGATTTTTCCTCAACAACAATCCGCAAATCAATATTATCCACAAATTGACAGTAATCATGATCCAAATGGAAATCATCGATATTTGGTCTGGAACAATTAATTTTCATGTTAGACTGATTTGGTTAATTTCAAACATCGATAGTTGTATGGCATTAAAGGCTCGACTATGAAGCCTGGAAATGCTCCACACTGATTGAATTCCAAGACCCACGTATTTATAAACAAATGTCTAAGACAAATATTGAAAAAAATGATAGCCGTCGACTTGACGCACCGGCTAAAACTTGGCGTAGGACTGTGTAGATTGAAGAATTGTTGGCATCGTTATATCTCTGGAATGAGATTTGAAGAGAAGGCCCGAATAGAGTAAAACAAACTTTCCTAAACTGAAAATAGTGAAGAAACAAATGATCAACAGCCGCCAATTTAAAAGTGGCACAATGAATTTGGCTCATTTACGATTTTTATTGCGAGCAGGAAGTTTGGTTAAATTCATATATGTAGGTACAAGGTTTAAAACAAATACCACTCGATTCTAAGAAATCGCTCCGGATGAACGGAGTAACATTTTGATATACCACAATAAATCATCGACAACGAAGAAAAATCAGCTAATAGAAAATAAATTGATTATGATACAGAGTTGGAGTATAATCAACCTTTTCTTATTATAAAAAAAAAAAACAAATAACAATGAATTACCTCCAACTACATCCGTTTTCCATCACAAGAAATATTTTGTCGTTTTGAAAATCTACACTTGATCGATTTTAGATATTTGTTTCCTTTGGTTTTGGTCGTTGCATTATAAAAAAGTCATCATTCCCAATAGAATAATCAAACAATCCAGTTATCCAGAACTTTCTTAGAATTTGTAATAAAATTGATAAACACGATATTGAACAAAACAATTTAACATTACAGCAAAATAATCTCAATAAATTTACATTGTTCGTTAATCGAAAAATAATTTAATTTGATTCATTTAAATCAGAAAACAGTTGGAAATCTCGAATTTATGAAAAACGCGATGCGGATGATGTGTCAAAAAAATGTTCAAACATCACATCTGCGTTTACAAATTGAAGTTTTTCTGGGAGCACGTTCACTTCTCTAATTATTATTAAACTATATCGAGAATCGCCATATTTATATTATTTATCAATAGTACTAAAACTAAATCATAGAAAGGAAGTGTGAACATTTTCCATATAAAATATACGAGTTACGGCGTTAGATGGGGTTTACTTCATACTAATGCAATTGCTTGTGTACGCATACAATTTTTAGAAGGTCAAATAGACAGTAAGTTTAAAATTTTTATTTCGCGGAATATTTAAAATTGGATTTTTTCTTTTGTTAATCTGTTGCTATTTATTACAACAATCGATTATGTTGGTCATTTTGAGAATGGTTTATTGTATTGGATTACTGAAATTATTCGATAACATTTTAATTTTTAAATAACTTTAATTGAAAATCTCACGCACACATACACTGACCTTCTACAGCGCTGCAGTCAATATATAACGCAAAATAAGATCAAAATACATTTCTACAATCTATTACTTCTATTCATATAACTGTCTGCATTTTGGTTAAAATGCTTCTTTAACATGAGATACACCAGTTTCACACGTTTCGTCTTTCGTTTTCGTTTAACCAATTTTCCAGGTGCATATACATAGGGTGCACGATGAAGGATGAAGGCGGTAGTAATTTTGACAGCACTGCATCCATAAAATTATTTAGGCATCAAAGTCGTTACACCATTGCAATTAAACTGAAAATAGTTTTCCGTTCTGCTTGCTTTATCGATAGAAAAAATTGTAAAAAATTCTCTCACACATTCATAGCGTCATGTACGTATAAGAAAATTAACTAAATTAACCGGCGTTGCACTGTCGTGTTAAACCGGGTTAACGAAAACGAAAGACGAACCATGTAAAACTAGCCTATGAGAAACATTATATCGATTGTTTTAGTATAAAATATTCCAAATTACCAAGGATTTGATAAAAAAAAGCCATTTTTGAAAAAATTGATGTTAAGACCTGTTGACCAATGGTTAGGGCTAATAACCATCGATATATTATATGGCGAAATACCTACTACAAAAATAGCAATATCAAATATAAAGTGTATTTTGAAGTATACATAATGGCTGTAACAAATTCATTCCAAAATTAACCTATAGACGAATAATTTTACTACGATATTTCACATAACATTTCAATTGTAGTGTAGTAGTCGTAAATCATAGTTGAGTTGAGCTCTTCCTATCCGTTTAATTTAACTTTGGTCATCGAAAATTTTACATTGATCATCAATAAATTCACTTTGGTCATCAATCATTTCACATTGATCATTAATAAATTCACTTTGGTCAGCAATCATTTCAAATTGATCATCAATAAATTCACTTTGGTCATCAATCATTTCATATTGATCCACAATAAATTCACTTAGGTCATCAAGCATTTCAACTTGGTCTGATGTCATTTCCATTTTTTTGATTTTACAATATTTTTTATGAGCAGCAAGGTGATACTTACTGCGACATTGTAACATACAAAACGAGCACACCAAATCGGGATTATCAAGCGCCGGAATATGTTTCATTCGGCATATTGACCGATGACTGTAGAGACTGGATATTTTTGTGAATCGTTTGTCACAAAAATTACATGTCCTAAAGGTATCATCATGAACACGCATATGCTGTTTCAAACGATACAAAGATGATCTTTGCGCGTTGCATATGTTGCAGCATAGATTTGCCGTTTGGTCATTTTTATCATTTTTATCCTTTTTGTCAGTTTTGTCATTTTTGTCTTTTTTGTCATGCCATAGTTGATGATGTGCTTTACGATATTTTCGAATTTGTACATTGCAAATATGGCACGTAATCCAATCGGTAATCTCATCCGGCTTTATGTGAATATTTTCGTGAGTTCGCTTGTGGTCCAATCGTTTAAATTTTCGTTCACAGTACGAACATTTATATGGCCGTATGGCCAAATGTAATTTTTTATGGGCAAGCAATGCCCACTTCCCTTTAAATGTAGAACCACATTCGTCACACTGTGCCGCTTGTTGTTTTCGATGGGTATTTTGATGAATTTGAAAACGTTTCTTTGACGAATATCCTTTGCCACATTTTTCACAAAAATATTCTATATTTGTGTTTAGTTGGGTAAACTGTTCGGTAGAGGGTTCATGGATTCGTTTATGCGACTTCAATGCGGATTTATTTTGAAATACATATCCACAATTATCGCACAGGGACGAATGATCAATATGTCGAGATAGCAAATGTTTTCCCAAATAGTTTTTTGATTCAAATCTTTTTCCACATTCATCACAAATAAAACGCCGACTTGATGCCATTGCTTTCGTTTCATTGTTCCAAATCATACGATCATATAACTCTGCATCGTCTTGACGTTTTGTCTCTAGATCAACGGGACTTGGCTTTTGAGACTCTATCAAATTTGTAACATAATTGAGAATATCGTTGTTATGATTATCAGCTTCGTGATCGGTATCGTTTTCTTTATAATCATTATCATCATCATCATCATCATCATCTTCTGCAGCACTTATGACACTTTCCGCTTCATGAATAGTTATCCAACACTTTAGATCTGACGAATATATTGAATTTCTAGCCTTATTAAAAATTAGAAATGGTATGTGATTCGGAGTTTCTAACGTGGTTTCACCAGTTGGTGATTCGTTGAATTCAACTATGTTCTCAACATTTTCATTTTCCTCACTGTCACTAATCGACATGTTTGTCGGACTAAATGTCATCGGACTATCATTGACTTCACTATTCTCCAAATGAGCATTCTCGCCGCATACGTCAAAAATTTCGTTTACCTTGTTACTCTCAATTTCTGGAAAACTAATGTTTATTGGTATATCTATCAATGTATGACAAATATCTTCAATTTTTGATTCACTGTTATCTAGGACGGTCATCTCATTAACGTCAAATGTACCCTCACAGTACACTTGGGATTTCTTTTTTTCTTTAATGGACAAATTAGTTGTTTCCACAATTTTGAAATAATTGTGTTCCGACATTATGGGATTGATGTAATTTCTGAAAAATAAATTTATTATCTAAATGATCTGAATGGTATGTTGACAGATTTTGTTGGCATAGATTACCTGTATTTTATAGCCATCTCTCGTCATCCTTTTCATCTAACAGAAAATTTTTGTATGAGACAATGTTTAATGGGTATTCATATATGATATATGATTGTTAATTAATAGGCAAATATAGATTTGCACTATTTAAATGTTGAATACTGTTGAAAATCATAAAATTTTATAAAAAAATATATTCAAAAGAGATATGTCAAAAAATACTAACCTACAATACGCAGCGTTTACAATACAAAAGTTACTGTAGGTAAAGTAGATTTTTAAAACATTGAACTCGCGGTAAATTCAAATTATATAGATTCGTGAAGATCGAAATTTTAACCAAAATATCTTGCGAATGTTGTGTTTTTTGTAATTAGGGCACAAAATAGAGTATGGATACTCTAAACAATTTTTGGGGTTGGTCGATGTGTTAATATAGTAAAGAGAGATTCACCCCCACCAACTTTTATTGCGACAATATTTTGCGATAGCTTTTCCTCTGCTCTCCAGAGTTGCTGAAAGTTTGTATGAAGGAAAGCAAAACGTATAAGCAGAAAATGATTTAGGAATACTACAAAATTCTAAACTGATTAATGCTTCAATACTGTTTTATGTTATAAATAAGGTTTTTATAAGATGCTAAAATTATAAAACATAATAATTTAAAGTGCGAACAGACTTACAAGAATTTAATGAGTTTTAAATAAATTTATCTACATAGTGATTACCCAGGAATTTCTATATGCTAAAAAGATGGGATTAATTTGATCCATTCAAAGTACGAAGTCTTGGAGCGGTGATTTAAAATCTATCAAAAAATGCTTACCTTTTTTTAAACCACAACACACTGATTTGCTTTATAAATCTTTCAAATCTTTGAAGACATTCGTTTTCTCATTGATTACGTTCTACAAACAATTTATTTACACACATTACGTTTACGTACTTCAACTTTGTTATAAATTATTTCAATATATGCCTCCTATTCTATTTATGTACACGAAATAATTTTGTTTTTCATTTAATTAAATTTAATGTTCGACCCTTTATTCAGCAACAACATCAATTTCATCATCATCGCTGCTACTGCTCGTCTCATTCTCATCTAGCCGATCTAAATCACCAGATATCGTTGTGCCGGCTGCCTTTTCTTGATTCATTTTTGTTTCACGTGTATGGCGCCATTTCATACGACGATTTTGAAACCAAACTTTTACCTATAACAAAAATTTGTTTCATCACGAAAAATTCATCAATTCTAATGTGGATTTGTCCCCATTAGAGGGGCCACATGGTAAAATTTCAACATACCTGAGCATCGGTTAATCCCAATCGGGCAGCCAATTTTCGACGATCTGGTTTTGTAATATATTTCTGTATTTGAAATTGAATTTCCAGACCCTTTCGTTGCAATTGACTAAACACGGCTCTAGACCAGGAACGTTTACGCTTTGAATTCGTACTATTTGTTATCGGTGCATCGACAACTGTAATCGTTTGTCGTTGTCCCGAATGTGATTGTGAATTGTGTGATTTATAGGTGCAGTTTGTGTGCGGCTGATGCAGTTGATGATATTTAATGTAATGATGTTGAGGAGATGTGTTATGGCTTGCAGGTGAATGAACTAAAGGAACTGGAAATGAAAAGAAACAAAAATTAGTGCAATTTGTCAACTAAATGATCAGACGTATTTAAAACAATTTTATGAGGACGATTTTTTTTTTGTTTCAGATTTTCGCATCAAACTACAGAATCCGCGTGATTTGAAAGACCCGAGCATAAAAATCTAGTAATCAGGGATTTCACTCACCAAGTCTTGTTCCAAGTATTTTGCCCGTTACAAATTTCGAAACGTAGTCTTCCTTCGGAAAAAGCCTTAGGTTTTGTATTCGAGAGAGCGAAAGTAAATCATGATTTTGAAAACGCAAATATTTTTTTCAAATAGAAGATCCATCTGAATGAACAAGGGTTGGGCATTGATATTTCGCCGTATGAACCCCATATTCAGCTAAATCAGTTTATAAGGGACTGATGTAGTAAAAGAAGTCCATATGTAAATGTGACAACTCCATTGGCCAGCAATACAAGACCCTGAGTGTTTTTATGGTATCGCTAACCGGTAAAAGCATTTACACTACTGACTAGTAAAATAACCGCTACTTTACTGCACTTCATCAGTAAGTCGTGTCGTGCGTGCATTTAAGCAATGACTTAGATATCGATGGCTTATATACAATAACCGCTAACTCATTTTTACCGATTTTTTTTCTTTTTGCATAAAATTATTATTGGTAAAATTATCACAAAAAGTTTCGTTTTTTTGCAATGTTTGTCCATCCGCTAACTCACTTACGCTATACGAAACAACTTTAGTTTTTACTCTCTCCTGAAAAGTACATAGAATGAGTTAGCGGGTATTGTATATAAGCCGTCGATATATGTATACTTCTCTCATAAAAAATTTCAGCAGTCAATTATTTCTGGCAAATGCAGCTCGTCATTGTCCATTCGCTCAATAAAATTCACTGGACTCGATTCAAATTTCAGTTCAAGGAGGAGTAAATAAACTACATTAGGGTGGTTACTAATGCTCAAGTTATTAGAATTTACAACAACAATGTACAAGTTGTTTATGCGAATTCACAACTGGTGACTTTTGATTTGCACCAATCAGGAGCCAAACAAAATCGCAATTGAACTAAAATTCGAAATATATTACCAAAAATTATAAAGCTCGGGCCCGTCCGTTATAATTTCAAATTTTTTAACGATTCAGAAAATGTTTTTTTATGATGGCAGGCAGGTACTACTCAAAATAACATTTATCCAAAAATATACTTATATATAAAAAAAATGTGAAATGTTCAAATAGAAATATACAACACACAGAAAAGTCATTCTTAAGTATGTTTATTAGGCTGTGGGTATGGATAATTGTTTACATGATCATTTTGTATGAACACATTTTTGTGCCACATAACGAAAACCATACTTTAATTTCATTAATAAGATTTTCTTATGTGCCGATTGATATGTATATATGTCGAAAATGTGTAAACAAAGAAAAAAATAAATTCAAATTCGAAAATGATCATGATAATAATCGAAATTAATAATGTCTGGTAATGTAATCAAATGTGAAATTTATTAAGATTTAATTACAAAAAATATGTTCGCGCAAGGGGTTCATTAACTCGTAGGTGTGTTTATGTTTTCATTTTTGAAACAGATAGAGGATTTGTTAATTGCTATAAGTGGATTTTTAAATTTTTTTAATTTTTTTTTTTGGAAATACGGAATTTTGTAATTGGCGATATTTAAGTATTTGTGGTTGCCTAATAATGAATTTTATATTATGTGTAATGAAAGGAGCCCACCAAAACCTTAAATTAATTGGATAGAAAAATATGATGTTAAAATTTAAAAAAAAAATCAAAACAGAATTCCATCTCAATCAAATCGTAGTTTGGGTTCCCTGGGAATGGATTTATTCAATAGCCTTCTGTAACTACTAAAATGGAAGAACTTCCAACCGACTTTTTTTTTAAATCGAGTGCAAAATGTAATTTTTAAACATTTTTTTCAAATACGGAAATTGTGAACAACTTGAAATCACAAAAAAAGGATCAAACTATTTTCCAAAAATGATTTTCATCGAAGTGACCACGGACTAAACTGGAAAAAATGATGATCAGAATTCAGTACTTTGCCTGGAGAAAATTAATATAAAACGGATACGAAATGAAAAAAGAAGAAGAAGAAAATATAGAAAAAAAGCACGGACCGCAGGCGACATCACAAGCTGCTCTCCCTAACTATTTTTGTTTTTTGTTTTTCTTTCATTTATAACCCAAAGATTTGTTAATAAGTAATGATGTTAGAGTGACGATTATCTTCTGAAAATTTGACTTTGAATAAATAAAGAATATTACTAAATTATTATTTCTTATTTCAAGCGAAGCTAGCAAATTTCATTTTTTAAATAATTTTTTTAGGACAATTTTCTTTGTTACATAAAAAAATATGTACATACAATACATATTAAGAATGAAGTACATCTGATTCTTTTTGCTTCCACACTGTACAAAAAATATAAAGTGAAAGCCTTGCTTTCATATTTTTTTTCAATTTTTTTTTGTTTTCTCTAATTTTGGTAGTAACATTCGCTCGCTCGCTCCGTTGTATACACGCTAACTTTCAAACGCGTTGAGCTAGTTAGCAACTTGAAATAAAAGAATGGACGATCTAAAAGTCGTTTTTGGCTTAAACGCACTTAAGCCACTATGACTTTTGGCCACAGAAATGATCTTTTTTTTTATTTTCTATATTATAATGAATTCCTAATTAGACTGGTCAGACACTAAAATTAAATTAGAAAATTTTACTTATTTATAAAGTTAAAAAAAAAAAAAAAAAAGAAAATGATTAAATGTAAAGCAGTGAGCACGGTATGAGTTTTCCGGTATCGGCAATTAGCAGAAAATTATTTATATATAAAATTCAAAAATGTACAATCACACCACATTAGCAATATTAACATTTATAAGTAAAATGTTGAATATATACGAAAATTGGTATGGTGCTGAATGATGATATCCAAACATTTTGGCTTTGGAAAATTGAAATTTAATTAAATTTTGCAATTTAATGCCAATCAAATATGTATTATACACCTAATGTATGTTATATACAATTATACTTAACACATCAAACAATAATCACGTGGTGTGCGTTGCGAGACAATAAATATTTTTTTTTTTTTAAATTAGAAATAACCGAAAAATATTTAAAACTACATTTTATATTTATTTTCATTTAGATTTAAGTGGAATTTTTATTATGTTCCGCTTTTTTTTTCTTCTCTTTTCTTCTGTATCTATCTATAAAATAAACATATTAATAGAAAAAAATAAAAAAAAAAAAAAAAAAAAAATAGTATAAAAAATAAGTAGTC
>JANSTT010007779.1:21094-42214 GCA_026745375.1 Platyura marginata
CATTCATATAAATTTGTATTTTCTACAAATTCAACAAAAAAACAAAAAAAAAAAAAAAAAAAAAAAAAAAAAAAAAAAAAAAAAAAAAAAAAAAAAACGTTTCAATAAAAATTTATTTCGTAACTATACCCAAACAAATACACGCGCCCGGGCCTTTATTATTAACATCACAATTACGATAGAAAATATATAATAAAATCGCTTAATCAAAGATTTTCATTTTATTTTTATTGGAAAACCGTCTGGTTTTTATTTTTCTCTGTTTTCACATTATTTTTCTACTTAATTTTGTTTATAATATGAATTTATACTTTTCTAAATATTTACATTTTCATCAAAGGAGGAAAAATTGTTTTTTTTTTTTTTTTTTTGAAAAATCGTTCATTTGATAAAGTTCGAAATTTTTCACAAATATGTATATAATATGCTCTCCATCTCACTTGTTTCTAATAGGTGTTCAATTAATACGAAACGTTTAAATGAAAAATGTTTTTTCATTGTTTATCGGGTGGGGGGCTTTTTTTTTTTTCTTTTCTCAATTTTTCACAGTCAGCAAAATTGAAATTAATTCATCTAAGTAGGATGATACGGATTTTGGTTTATTTGTTTAAAGTTTATTTTGCTATATTATTATAGGTAATCGGAATTTTGTTCGCGCCTACTTTATTTGTTACATTAAAAAAGAAATTAAGTAATCAATTCGTAGAATTAAGGCATTTTTAATTAATCTTCAATAAATTTGTTTAAATTGGGTTAATAATGAAAAGCGAACAAAAATGAGAGGCGATTGAGAGGCAGGCAATGTTTACGGGTTTTTTTTTTATGAACCCAATCGGGCCAATAATGGGCCATTTCGAAATTTTTCTGGATTCTGATGGTTAAGTTCGAAAATATCACTTGAACATTTATCACAATATAATTGCGATAAATTGAAAATAATTAGGAAAAAATTGTTGTTCATCTTTTTGCTGTACCACTCGAGTTGCTTTAGTTTAACACTGTGTAACACAATACAAATTAATGTTGTTACTAATGCCTACTTGATGGTCTTCTATGGAATAAATCCTCAATATTTTTGAAGTAAGATACCCAATGGACCTCTAGTTTTGAGTGAACAATGAAAAGGAAGCAAAGAAATAAAACTAGCAATCCTCCTGAACTGAACTGAACATTTTAGGACAATTTTCTTTTACGGAAAATACTAACTTCTTATATGATTATTCATTGGAAATATTTCTTGACTACTAAGTATGAACAAAGAAAAACCGGTTTTCTCTCAGATATTAATCTTTTAAAAATTTTCGGTCTAAGGTCTTTGAACAGATTTTCATTGAAAATTATGAGCAATTTTTAACCAAATTTTTTTTTTAAATCTAAAGAAATTTCCCACACTTTAGAGATCGAGCACCTATTTCAAATTGATCTTGTACGTTTTGGACACTAATCTGACGAGAATGGTAAAGAGAACTACAAGACTACTATGTAATATTATTGTCACAATTGTTTTCTCTTCTTATCAGATATCAGAAGTGGGACACACGAATAATTTCAAGTATAGGTACAAATTTGCTCAAGCGCCTATTTAAAATCGAAAACATTCATAAATCGTAGTCCAAAGAGCTAATCGAGGCAGCTTACCTAAATAACTAGAAATTTAGGAAGTTCTATAATAAAATCAAGTTTTAAAAAAATATTGTGACTGCGGTAATAAAACTCAATCAATTAAGAAAATTGTTAAGTTGAAATACCGCATTTTCTCCAATCTCTACAAACAAATATAAAATCTGTTTTTCCATATAATAAATCATTAAAATACTCGTACATAAATGCCTCTTATTATACACACTGTAAGAGCTTACGATTCGCTAAAACCAATATTTTTTATTTTTTTTTTTTGGAAATTGCTTAATGAAAATATGCAATCTGTCAATAAATACCCCAAACAAATAACTTTCAATCTTTAATTATACATCTCATTCCAATTTTAGTTACATTGTATATTTACATATTAGCCTTACAACATTTCCCCATATCCCAAAAAGAATTGATGAATTAATTCCGATGGAATGATGTTAAACAGTTTAGTCGTCAGTTTACATATATAATCGTATAGTTTACACCGTTTACACTTACGATTGAGATTAATTAACTATCATAAATATTATTACTTTGTTTGTTTAATTAGTGTAATACATCAGTTTCGACTTTTTAAAACTGTTCTTTTTTTTTTTTTTTATTGCTTTGGAACATTATAATGAGCTCGCGTATTTATGTGATTTATAATATGTACGGCGTGTATTTTGATCGTATTTCTATTACTATAGATATGTATGTATATAGGAATGGGGCCTTAAGATAATAACATTTAATTTAGATTGTACTGTTTTTATAGCTTAATTTGTAGTGTCGATTTTTCTAATATTTAATTAACCTGTAGAATTTTTTTTGAAAATGTTCTTAGACTATCACCTAAATGTGTGACGTATCATTTTTTTAATGTTACAATTTTGTGATTCTGTCTTTTTGTACCGGCGTATGATGTTAATCAAAGGGTATTATAACTTTGGTATGGAGTTTGTAATGCCCCTTAGTTATTCTTCGTTGTTTTTCTCGTGAAATTTTACGTTGAAATATAGTATATGCATGCCTGTCCGTTCGGGATTAAGATTCCGGTTAAACGGCTGAAGTTAGAAAGGTGAAATTTTGACAGTTTATTATGTAGTCCTAGAGTAACATTTCTATGATTTTTGGAGCAAATCGGATAAGGTATAGGGGAAGCTAGGATACTGTTGGGATTTCTAATTTTAATATAAACTATTCATTTAATCGGAATGTAGAACAAATGAATATGACAACAATTATAGAGAATGCAAAATGAATATTTCATTCATAGACCAAAAAGTTTCGATCGATTGGGATTGGACTGAAAGTTTCCTAACTGAACGTTCAATTCGATAGTTTAGTCCTGAATGAAATAATGACAGGTGCGTTCAATATAAATACTGGTGTTCTGTATGGTTTTATACTGGCACCAACTTTTATTCCATTAATGATCTTTTAACCGCTATCCATTAGTAGGGTGGGAACAAAAGTGTATGAAATGGGTGGGAGATGAGGAAAAGGTGAAGAATCTAGAGAAAGGGAGGAAACTAAAGGTTCTGTCAACTTATACAGAAGATTTGCCGTGAATACGATCTCTCTCAATATGGGTGGACACGATAATTTTAATCTTACGATAGATAGAGTTTAAGGGAACCTTAATCTGCTGTATCTGTAACTTATAAAATCATCAGTCTTCCTATATATTTCTGTATACCAGCCTATCCCTAGAAATGTTGGCTGATAGTATTCCATGCTAACTAAACCCAATTACAAAAATAAAATATCATACATACCTACATACATAGATAGATCGTGTTATACGAACTATTCCCAATACAATGAAAAATGGTTGTACTTCATCAGAAATTGTTCATAATTTTGTTTTTGATCCAGTTCAAAGTGAAACGAAATCGCAACCAGATGTATCATGTTCTCATCACTATTCCTTGTTTAGGAGATTGAGATTGTTTACATAAAACTCATCGATGTTTTTATTTAAAAAAATTTTTATTTATATTTTTCATCATTAAAATGTTTACAATAATTTGTAATCTTTTATTTTTCAAAAAAAAAAAAAAACGTTTGTATATTGAATTTCATTACTTTTAAAATGGATTTTTATTTCCCCATACTTCTCAGTATTATTATACTCGGTAGGTATTAGAGGAGGATTTTTCATTGAAGACGTCATATAGACAGATAGAGATAAATCTCAATGAATCATTATCGTATCGATTCGACAGATATATATATATATATATATATTTTTTTTTCTTTATTAATAAATATAAATAATTTACCTGTCGGAGTTCTTGTCAGATATCGTACTGGCATCGGACGAACTACTGATTTACTAAGATTAATCATAGTTGCCATTGTGGTAAATGGAACGGTAAATACTTGACTGTTTGCTGATGAATGTCCACTCGCTGAACTACAATCAATACAATTTCCATGATATTTATATCCATACTCTGAACATCCACCGCTACTATCACTGCCAATACGATGCGTCAAACGTTCATCGCATACAGACGGTTCATTACCTAAAATTCGATCAACACTAAAATTTAACTTGAGCTTTGTCTCCTGTCCTAAATCATTTAAAACCACATGTGTATCCTCGTCGCCATCGCTTACACAATTATTATTTGTTATTTTATTATCGTTTAGATATTTGGAAAAGATTTTCTCGCGTTCATTTTCATTAACATAATTGTCAGATAAATCAATTGCATCGGCAACGATTTCCCGCGGTGATTTAATGTTTTTTAGTGTTGAGTAATCCATCTTGATCGGAATCACATCAGTGTGTTGGGCTGTTTTTATTAATGTATGTATTTCGTTTGTGATTATTTATGGAAAATCATTTGTTTATAAATGCATTAATTTCATTTTTATTAATAATCTATCTGATTGATTTAAAGATTTTGCGCGCAGGTTTTTTTCTCCTTCTTCTTCTCATACATACTTACAATATGTGTATCCGTACTTTTTATATGATTACCTACTCTTAAGAGTCGAAAACTGTTATTTGATGCCGAAGAGGTCAAAATGTTGCTAGGAAATATTAATCATATTTATAGTTTTGTTTATGTAGAGTATATCTACGCTAGGTACCTACATATATACATACGTACATTATGTGTACGTTAAGTATATGAAAGTAATTGTTTATTGATTGAAATCAATTTAATTAATTACACGTTATTTATTAATTTTATTTTAATTAATTGAGTTAATTCGTTCTTTTCGTGTGATTTTGATCAGTTAGCAATTTCCGCAATATTTATTATTATTTTTGAAGTGAAAATAAAAAATCAAAATAGCTGAGAAGTAGCAAAAGACGAGGGTATAAACTTTGGATATTTGAGAAAGAAATGTTCGGCGCTAGAAGGATGGAAAACGTCGAAAAATAACCAACTGCAAGCTTAATGACTTTATCGAAAGTGAAGATATTATCAGAATTATCAAGTCACAGCGAATAAGGTGGGCAAGAACATTTGATCCAAATGAACGAAAATCGAGCGTAAAAACGAATTTACTGCGGCACTCCAATGTATACCATGGCAAAGGGACGCTCAAGATCCAGGTGGTGTGATAACCTGGAGAGAGACGTACGCACACTAGAGGTGCAGAATTGGAGAACGTGTACAGCGGATAGTACACTTCAGAGGGGCATTGTGGAGAAAGCCAAATCCCTCATCGAGATGTAGAACTATTGAAGAAAAAGAAGAAGAAATAGGAGAAAACAAGATTTTCGTTCCCGTATCGTTCGCTCACTCAGAAACATTTAACTCAAGAACGCGTAGAGATAAATTCTTTTGGATTTTCTAGATTTTTTTTGGACCACTTCTGTAATCGAACTTCCTCATACAGCGTATTGTTCTGTCTCTGTGATTTTCATTATATTCTCATTATATTCTCATTCATTATATTTATTGATCAAGACACATATATGAAAGTTCCCAAAACTAGGATCAACGAAGAAGAAAGTGCGAAAAACCAAGCGATGAACTCACGTTCCAAGATTTTAGTGATATACTCGAAAAATTTACCCCAAAAATGAGGAAATAATTAAAAAAAACAGAAACACAAAATATTTTAAGGTAATTCGTTCCGAGATTGTGTGACATTGGGTGGTTTTTTGTAAAAAAAAATTTGGTTAGTAGTACATCAAACATATGACTGACATTACACTGTACAGGTACTGTACTTCTTTTATGTAATTATTCCTATCTATAGGTTATTTTTGTGTGAAGTTTACATTTTATTCCAGTAAAAAGACGTCGATCTTCTCACTTCTCTGAAAAACTGTTGATTTTGAGCAAACACTGAAGTAGTTCCGTTTTGAGTTCTTTGAGAATTTTCTTAGAAAGAATCTTAAATCCTTCAGAAGATTTCAATGACTAATGCCAATATATAACAATAACAATTTTGATTTTCCAAAAAAAATCCACTATAGACACCACTTATATACCATCAGGGTTCAGGGTTAATGTCTTCAATAAATATTTCACCAAATTACCGAAAGTCACAAATTTTCATTTTCATATTTTTGCTGTTTATGTGAAAATGCTATGTTCGCGAATCATTAAAATAAAAACGCACACACACACACTCACACCACAAACCTTAATAATTAGACAAAACATACAAATCGCATCAAGTTCCGCACAGTACTGATAATTTAAGATGAAAATCTCTTGACTCTTGAGCGCATGGACCACACACATCTTGTTTTCTGTAGAAAAGGCGGTGCTTGTTAGTTATTGGTTGCCAGCATAAACAAGGCATTAGTCAATCATCAAGCAAGAAAATTATGTACATATATTTGGTTCCTTTATTGTGATGCATGAAATGGGTGAGAAAATTAACGGCTCTGGAAAGTATAATGAAAGGCTGGCATGCAAGGCAGGCCATGTGGGAAAATTTAGTGAGAATAAGCAATATAGGCGGTGAAAAACATATGCCACCGTTTTGTAGAGTGTCGAAGTTCTGTGTTTTTTTTTTTGTGTTTTCTTTTGCAAAATTATCAACATTAATATTATGCATGTCAATAAATTTAATATTGAGTCAAATAATTTTCTTCGGAGTAAAAGGAAATTTCCAAAAAATTGGTAATTTGAAAATGGTTTTTTTCTTTGTTAAATGTAATCAAAAATGTTCGCTTTTTTTCTTAAATGTAGGGTTAAACGTAGATTGTGGGCTACGCCAGAACCATTTCATGTATTGTGTTCTTACACGGTGGATGATACGCCACTTTTGGAATGTTTCCGATGGAAAAATATGGATGTCCTTTTGTGGATAGATGAATTAGGATTTCCTCAATACAGAGTAGTAAAATATTGCATTGATAAATAACAAAAAAAATGACAACAAACATTTTTTAGAATACATTTTTTGTGAATATGATCAATGGACGTACGCTTCTTCTATTGGATGCATCAGCTCTGTGTCGAATGAACATTAAGGATTTTGAACATATTTTGGTAAGTATTTAAATTTGAATCAGTGTCATTGTTTTGCTAGAATATTCTCTATTCAAAATTGTCACGTCCATTGTTCATTGTGATATACCTACCGTAGCTTAAGGGGAGTGTTGACTGATTATGTAATCACATCAAAACACGTTGTTAATGTAACCCTCTGCAGGAAGGAACCTTGAAGGTAGAGAAAAGAAAACCATTAAATAGGACAAAATAAAAATTACAGAGTGCACTGCAATCACATGACGTACAAATTTCAGTCAAAAAAGTCCCTAATTAAATTTTCTTTCGGCAGAATTTTAAAGATCGAGTCCAAATAGAAAACTGTTAGTTTAGTGATTTACTCTTTATTGGAAATCGGTAAGTCCTTTCAAAGTCTTACGCACCGAGACATTTATCAACTATTTTTTATGTAACACGCTTTCTATAAATGATTACTCCGCAGATTTCTATCGGTTCTAAAAAAAAAACTTAATATCTATGAAAAATATATATAATAAAAACTGAAAATGTCTTCCACATACTAACGAAAATCCCTATTTAGATCATCGCCAAAGCTGTCCGTGAACTTTATCAAATAGAAAAAATTCTATTTAGTCGAAGCATTTCGCTACCACCTCGATATCCAAATACTCACTATCATCTGTATCGTGTGTGTACTGGACCAAAGTACGAACGCTGCTCTAGAACACAACTTTGGCAAGACATGCAGATTTTAAGAGAAAAGCCACCATTTACAAATCACTGGATAAATCTAACGAATCGTCTGAAACATATTCCGGACTATGAAATTGAGCGCATCGGCTATGGATATAAAAGAAAATGTTACGTTCCGAAAGTGGATCATCAAAATGGTACTCCTGCAACGGTTGTCGAAGAACGGCCATGCTATGATTGTATACCACCATGTGAATGTGGTTGGAAATTGGCAAATTATCGAAATCCTTGGCGGCTGTCTTGTCTTGCCGTGCAGAACGAACTTTTGGATGGGGATATAGTTGTAACCGTGCATTTTGATCAAGACGAGAAAATCGGTAAGGATGGTTGTTTTTGTGTTCCTCCCTGTGAATGCCGGTGGAATGATAAACAGAAAATGGCGCCGTCGGTTTTAACGATTATTCGATGTAAAAGAAATGATCATGATCAATCCTAAATTGTTCTTTCTGCTGTGTGTCTTCAGAGAAATATAATTTTTGAAAATACCTAAATGTTCGTATATAATTATGTAAGAACCAACTACAGTTGTGTATCAGAGTTAGGAGAGAGTTTCGCAACTTGATATTTCTATAGACTGTCTGAAGGAACAGAGAACCAATTTAATTTGCTTTTCCTTAACGCGTAAGCACTAAGCAATAACATTTAGAAAAGAATTTGAGATCTGATACGAAAAGCGCTTCCACCATTACTTTATTTATGTTGACCCGATACAAAAAAAAACTAAAACGGTATCGTCAATAAAATCAAGAAAAATTTCATATAAAATGCAATTTAAATATTATAATAGATGGAACAGCATTCAACAACACATATAATATGATACCATGATCAGACAAGCCATTGCCTCCCGCTATGCTTGGGACATGTTTATTAACCATTTCACGCTATTTGGCAGATATATACAAGAAACAAGATCGAATAAATAAATATTCATTCTCATGACGTATTGCGTGAACATTTTCTTTAATTTGGTGACAATATATGCCTTAAGCACTTGCGGTTAAATATCCCAATAAATTATCAATAATTTACTTTAATGGATGTTTTGATGGTGGAATGTGAGCACTGCGTATTTGAGGAAAAAAAAACTATAGAACAGATGGGCAGTTTTCGAGATTTTATTTAGGATATTTTTTGTGGACACATTTTTCGTTCTTTAAAAGTGAAGGGAAAATTTTCTTAGAAAAGATTTTGTAGTAAAATAATGAATAAAGGAATCCTGAAAAATCCTGTTCGAATATTTAGGATATTTTATTTTTATCTGGAATATTTTTACAGCAGAATTGTATACAGGAGTCTTTAGTGTATTTGTAATTTACTACATAACTTCATATCTACTCATAACATTAGATGTATTTAGGATATTTTTGTAGGATTTATTTCTACGACATCGAACACAAAACTTAAAGGGACATTTGTGAAAAATACTAACTAATTGTATTCCTAGAAATACTAACGTCATGTTTGCATTTTTATCCGGGATATTTTATTCTATCTAGGATTTTGACAAAAAGATTTTATGGAATTGTTGGTGAGAAATATGTATTTAACTTCTATTTGGAATTTTATGTATCATTATCAGGGATATTTTTAATCAATATGTTTACCTTTATCCATGGAAATTAGATATAAGAAAAATTTATATCGAGCGTCAAAAGAATTTAAATTGGAATTGGAAATTGGACTATAATTGTGTTTTTGAAAATATAATTTTTATCTGGGATATTTTCATATGCTTTTCCAGACGGGTGAATAAATAGATTCTTTAAAATTTCATCTGAAAAAAAATTATTCTGGCATCAATTTTGCGTCGATAACAACTCCTTGGATATTTATCAGAAGATACCACTTTGCTGATTTACAAATCTCGGAAATTTTTAACAGAAAAATGATATCCAGTCAAATCTGTAATGCGGTAATTAATATTAATTAAAGAAATCAAAACGAACTACCTAGAGCCAAAATATTAATTGATAAAATCATTGAACACAAGAAGTAATTGAATCTGATGTACAAGTTTCTTCTCTATACCCCTGAATATAATTTCTGTACATGACTTTTACTGCAACTACATACATCTACAATTCAACATACTCGTATTATACAAACACAAAATTGTAAGATACCTTCATGTATGATGGCAATGCCAATTTTCTTAATTCAAAAGAACGCAAAAAGTATATCGAGAGAAAACTCTAGTGTATCTTATATATATGTAGGTACATATATAAGTGTATATAATCTGACAACCTGATTTAAGTCCCTGGGTGTTATTTTCAATTTATTAATGAATGTTCCAAGCATTGTGTAGTGCTCACCACACATAGCATGGTTATGGACCATACATACACTCTCCACATTAATACTCATGGAACGCTATGATATATTAGGTTTAATAGCATTTAACCAAGAGATGAAGAAAATGAAAAAAAAAAAATTATCTTGCCATGTAGATCTGAGTGGAACACCTATGGTTCCATGTATATGGATAGTTTTTCGTTTTGGAAGAGAAGATCATATGATATTTAGAACGCGTGCTGACATACAAGGAAGAATTAGCATAACTCAATAAAATAAATAAAATAAAATAAATTGATACTAATGAATGTGAATATGAACATTATATCTATAAAGATAAAATTATTTATTTTCATTTTATTTCTTCATTCTGTGGCGTATAATGGTGGTGTGCTATACATACAAGAAGATGTATTGTATTTGATGGGATCTTGTATATCATTATGAGTTGATAGTGGCCATGTTTGTATAGATTATGAGGTAGGTGAATGATGACTTTTTTATTGGCATTCTACAAAGTCAATAAAAAACGAATTAAGTAGGTATATTATGATTAGTATCTGTAGTAGTTTGGTGCTTTAGTTGCTATTGTAAAGCAGTAAATCTATCTAAAGCTTGGTTCCCGCCCCCCCTTTATATAACAAAAACTAAAACGGTCAAAACATCGGAATTTTATCTTGTCTGGTTTTTAGGAATTTTGAGATACATCAGAAGCGCTATATTGAATCCGTCTTCAAATCGATGGGTTTGCCGTATAAGATTAAGTCTGATCAATTTCTCGAACCTAACGTCTCAAGTAAGGTTAATGCACTGATAACTTTAATTAAGTCTATTGTAATACTCTAGTTACATCTCCGACAGCTCTGTGGAGAAAATGCAGCACTTAAGGGTTTCTTTTTTTTTAACGGAAACCTTTCAAATGTTCTCTATTTTTATAGCCATTTCTAAGCATTGCTTTTTGAGATAATGCCATTTTTCGACTGTTTTAAAGTGCAATCCAACCACCTGGCCCTCAGAATTAAATCAACATACCAGAGAGAAACATTTCATCTTTCACCCCAGGCAGTCGGACTTGAACCACTCAACTCAACTCAATTCACAGAGCCATTTGGTCGGTTGGGATATATATATGTAATAAAAGTTCCTTATTTTCATCAGGAAAAGGAAATGTATGATAGTATTACCCTCTCTCCAATTTCAAAAATTATTTTAAATATACCTACGTGTACTATGTACTATATAAAATACATTTCATTGAAGTTTAGATACTGGCTAAGGTTGTGTATTGTATATTTGAAGAATTATTAATATGTAAGTCATGTGGACACTCCTTAAGGCACAATATAATGAAAATTAATTATTACTTCTATTTAAATTTTAAACTGACGATTTGTTTATGGGTTCTACATTTTTATAACTGTCCTTTTGGAAAAACTAACCAAAATGTTTGTTTATCTCAAAAATACAATTATTGAGGATGGGATTACACTCATGAAACCTTTTGTTTTACAATTTTTTTTTTTATAAATAAACAGAAAACAGTTTTTTTTTTGTTTTTCAAAATAATAAACAATTTTTATAATTTATGGCCATTTATCGTTGAAATATGTATGTTTAAAATAAAATAACATTGCCGTTAGCAGGAACATTAAAAAATGGCGTATACGCACTAAAATTCCATATTTTTGTCTGTAATTAAAATACAAAATATTTGATCTTTAAGAAGACCGTAAATCACTGAGGAAGTAGAGGAACTCTTTTTCTTTTGGCTCCATCAAGGATATCTCTGTCTAAAGCTAAAGAAATTAAAGCAAAGTCTTTCGTTGGCAGACATTGTCCTCTCTTTTCACTACCATCTGTTCAATAGCATCATAAAATATCATTACGTGCATAAATTTCATTTTTATACCCTTGCTCCCAGACAAACGTCATATTTAATTTTGCGCACGCTTTTTAGCTCTATTCGATAGTTCTTAATCGCCAAAATTATCTCCTATGGCAAAATATCATCATCTTATTTTATACTTTTCTATACATACATATATACATACATATAAATACAAAATATATTGTATAGGTATAAAATGATCTATATACTCGTAAATCTCAATAATCATTAAAAATATTAAAAATGAATAAATTTCAAATATGTAAATTCAATTCCACCATCATATAAATATGCATATGATATGGTAGTTTTATTTTGTTTTATGCAAATAACATGCATAAATGGTTACTAATGGTATGGATAATTAATGAAATCCCACCACGGTTTACGATAACCCGCTGGTGTATTACAAATTATGTACACACCATAGCTCATATCCACAAATATGATACATGAAGTGTACCTACTCTGCACACACATTTTCTGGTCCAACAAAAAACAAAAACAAAAATAAAAAAAACAAAAAAAAAACCAAAAGAAATGAAACAAACACAGAACAAAAATCTGACCTGTCCAAATGGGGGATATGTTGAGCAGAAAATGTTTGCTGATCGTCTTTTTTTCTTTGTTTTCCTTTTTCCTTCTACACACACGGACACACACACACTGGCGGTATTAAATTTTATCCGCACGTATTATACTACATGAAAATAGGCATTTGAAATGATCATATAATAAATAAATAATTTTTGCGTAGGCCCACATATTATATGAATTTTATTTGATGTTGTATATTATGGCATTGTGGTCAGGTTTTGAATATGATAAAGAAGAATTGTTTGAAATGGAAATAAAAATTCCATAATATTTAATGTTATTCGATTTTGTTTGTCTTCCATAAATTTCTCTCTCATTTTCTATATTACTATATCTAAATGTTCTCCAAAAGATTTCAAATTAATTAGTAGGATTGAACTCCTGTGTATATCCGGTGTATGCTAATTTCGTTCGCGTTAGGTGACAATATTGATTTTATTGCTTATTGTTAATGCTCGTATCATTTTTAGGACCAAAAACAGTATATTTCACAAGAACTTTAAAAAAGAAGTAAATCGATTTAGAAATGGAGTAATTTTCGCAGTAAACTTTTTATTCAATGAAAATTAACAAAAAGAAAGCAAATTTAAGCAACCGGACGCCTAATCGTCTTCCTTTTCCATTTTTGTATATTGTTTTTGTATTTTGAAGCAATTCCGGCGTTGTTTTGAGGTATTTTTTTATTTAGTTTCAAATTTGGTATAATTTTTTTTCTTGATATAATGACAGTATTTTGGGGGTGGAAAAAAGCAGTCCAAAAAACAGTATAATACTGCGAAAAACCGTATAGATACGAGCGTTATTTATTGTATTATGTTGAAATATTTATCCCGAAAAGAAAAAAAAAACTTCATTTTTGTTGCCAAGATAAATTTTATCAAAATGGTTGGAAAATTTAAGATGCCGCATAAATTTTTTTTTTTTTTTTTAATTAGCTTGCAATTTTTATTGGTCAAGACACCATTTTACAAAACTACATATAACCGCAAGAATTACAAATTGAATTGAATTGGGCGACATTTTTAACGGTATTGAAAGTCTCAACTATCGATTTGGTCAAAATAGGAAGGAAGTAACTACATACAAGGTATACCTTTTTCTCTTGTAGATACTCCCCATAAAAAAATAGGATTGGAAACTGTATAATTTAATTTGCCATTTTACGACCAAAATAGACTTTTAGGTCTTTCGAATCCCCAAAAAGTAGTAGTAAATATGTGCTGCTATTCTACTAATACCTTCTATAGTCTATGTCTACAGTCAGTGTGTAGCTACAGAGAAGTTCTTATGGTGGGTTATATATAAGGGGGTTTGAAATTATAATACATAATATATGAAGACGTGACGATAAAGAAATGAAAGCGATCATACCCATTAGGAAAATCTAAGGAAAAATTATGGACTGATTAGATTATGTTCCTAATTTATAAGGATTTACATATATTTTTTATGTTAAATCGAATATTTTACATTTTAAATAAAATTTATCGGATTGAATTTCTTATTGACATTTTTAATTTGTTTTTTAATTGATTTTTAATTTTTTTATACGAAATAAATTTTAAATTAATTTAAACAAACACTTTCTTTTATCCTTTTTTTTATATATAGAAATTTAAGTATAAGACTTAGTTATGTATCATATATAAAATGCCAGCGGCCTTTGGTACATTGCCTCCAAAAAACCAACAACGAAAAAATCTTCTACGCAATTATTTAGTTATCTTGATATTTATTACTATCTTGAAATTCTTATTAAATCTCCATAACATACGATATTGTGCTTGTGATTGGTTTTGAGTTATTTGAATATTTATTTTGGATTTTTTTTTTCGAGTTAAGATTTTTTTCCAATTTTTTTTTTTGTTGTTTTTTTTTTTATTAATTTTATGAACACCGTGTGGGAATAATTTTTTATATCTATTTGGAAATTATTTATATTCTGTTGGCTTCGAACTGACATAAACATATATGAAGAGCACCTCATAAGACATTTTTGTTTAATATACGAGCAACGGAGAGTATGGTACACCAGAGTTTATTAATAATAAGATTAGAGTTGATGTGATTTGTGTGAAATTTTCATTTGGCGTGCTAAATTATGATGTAAAGGTTATTGTCGGAGCTTATGGAAGTGTAAACTGTTAATAAATTCATGGATTTCAATTTGTCTGGTATGGGTACATATATGTAGACTGTATACATAGCGTGTAGAGTTACCCAACATACATATATAACATACTTTTGAATAATTTAAAATTTAGTTTTTATTTTAAATATTTTATAATAAATTTTTTTTTTTATTATTATTATTAATGATGATGAATTGCTTTTCAAATTAATCAAAATGTCATCGGATATGTCACAATAATTTCTCATAATTTTCTTCAGAGTGGATTAGAGATTGGAGTCAATAATTGATTAAAACACAGATCAAGTTCTACATAATTGCAGCATTTTAATTTAATTTAATTTCTCGTAATTAATTTTCAAACAACTAAATTTTTTAAAGAAATAATTTTTTTTATTTACAGTGGAAATGTGTAAGAGATTAATATAGGGAAATCCCTTAAAAATGTCTCATATTATCAATCGAAACGTACGGGAAACAGAACTGAAAATCTATAAAACTGACATCAAATTTCAACTGAAATCCGAATAAAAAAAAGCGAAATAATGTTATACAACAATTATCCAGATATCTCCGCATATATATCCGAAAATATAGAATCCTGGATTATCTAATGACCAGGCCAAATGTCATTATCGATAAACCTTTAACTTTCTTTAAACAGTTAAAGAATCGAACAATTAATTTAAATTTTAACAAAATGCTTGTCAAAACAGTATTACACTGGAGTTCTTCTAAAAAATCTGACTGTTCTCTGTCCAAAACTATTTAACAGTCCTTCAGTATACGAGTATATCGATTCGTCAGATTCCTTTTCCGTGACACCAAAGTAGACAAAGAACGTTTTCCTGTATATAGACTTGTGATGAGCAAACGCAAGACCAAGACCACAGCAGCCTTGATCTTGGTCTTGAACATTCGGTCTTGGTCTCGTTTTTGTAGAAGAGTCTTGGTCTTGGTTTTGGCCTGGCACATTGGGTCTTAGTCTTGTTTTTGTAGAAGAGACTTGGTCTTGCAAAATGTTCAAGACCAAAACCAAGATTAATATAGACTTTTTTAAGAGAGGATTAAGAAAAATAGTGACGCCAATTTGTTGTATATATAACAATATTCACAAATATGATTCAGAAAGCCCAAAACTTTTGTTTATGGTGACACACGACAGCGATATTTACCATAACTCTCACTCTCTCTTTATAAACTCATAATATTAAATATTATCGTCACATATTTCGAATTGTGTAATTCAATGCAAACAGACAAAGTACTTAATGATTTTCTTATTTCAATAAATTTATTTGGATTGTTGCATGCAAAAGTTCAATAAAGTTTAATTTAAATTAAAACAAAGAATACATAAACAAAACTTACAAACAATAATTTAATATATATGAAGAAAAAAAAGTGCAGTTAAACGTTTATTCGAAGTGACAAGCGTAGAAAAGTAACGCCAAGAAATCAGTGATGTACAACAATTTCAGTTGTGGCACACTTTGTGCAAAAATATTGTGCGTTGTGGCAAATGGTAAATTTTTAGAAGAAGAACTCCTACAAACTAACGGTGGCTTGAAGAAGATGTAATAAGAATGCTACTACACAATTCCATAGAAACGTTCACTGATTGTGGCTGGAACATTAATCTATATGGCATTCCATAGACATTTATTAAGGTGGAATATGAACTCCCACTTCAAACAGCCATAAAATGATAAAATCTTTATAAATTATCTACTATGGCCGATAATAGTATTTTTTATAGTACATACAATTCTAGAGATATTCCAGTATTAAACATTTGAAAAGTCTTTGATAGAGTTCCACATAATACACATTACTCCCAACCCAATTATTTATATATTTCTCAGAGCTATTAAGAGTCATAGCTATATTAAACTAATTTCGTCCAATCGTAAAACTTGACATAAGACAACGAATGGTCTAACTCTTCGTATATACTTTCTGGTGTTCCACGTGGTTCTATATTAGGACCACTTTTATTTTTTGTGTACATCAACGAACTATTCAGTATTATATGTTTGTGAATGATATCCAACTCTATATGTTAGTTAAATTTTTGAGGAGAAATGCTGAAATGTGCTCTTTAAAATTGTAAAACAAAAAAATGTTCTCAATCTCTGCTCAATTTAATGCTTTTATCACTCAGCGGTACAAATTTCTGCGACATATGAAATCGAATAAAACATTTTATAATGTGACCATATCCAATTTCATTCTTGTTTGCATCTTATCTTATGAGTATCAAACATTGAACGTATAATATTTGAGTGTGCATCACGTATTTAAAAGAGATTTTGTTGATTCTTTCGAAGTTTTATCAACAAAAAAAAAGAAAAACGTTTTTTTGTCTGTCTTTTTATTTATGACAATAATAAAACTTAATTGTGGCATTAAATTAATTAAACCAAAATGATATTTAAAAATATTATCGAAAGTCTAGTTATTATGTACTTTATGTGGACCCTTGTGGAGGCTTCAACTATACAAAAAAGAAGTCTTGCCGATAACATTCATTCGGGCATAAAATTTGCCGGACAAATATTGGGTAAATAAATAATAAATTTAATTTAAAAAAAATAAAAAACCTAAAATTAAAGAATAAAAATAAATTTTAGGAATTGATGCTGCATCCGAAGTAGCAGAATTGGTAGCCAAAGCATTTTCACCAAATATTAATTATGGCAATGGTTATGGAGGAGAACAATCGGAACCGATTTCCAATCAAAATCGACTCGATCAACAATTACTGCCACAGCGTCAATCATCGGATGAATCATCGTCGGCTACACCTGGTCTGATAAGTAACTTGTTGCGTATTATCGGACTAGATAGAGGGAAAATTGGTGCATTAGCCGTAAATGGAATTATTTTCATAGCTCAAATGGTAAGAAGTGGAGTAGGATTAGTTGTATCGTATGCGAACGACAATTTTCAGGATTGGTATTATATGGTTAATTATTTAGTCAAACGTGTTCAAGGTTATAATAGTAGTAGTACAAGTGGAATAAAACCTGAGATATTTATTTCGTCTTACGAATTAGGAACCTAATTTCTGAGGTTATTTTTCATGTGAAAACATTTATTTTGACAATTAATTAACAATTAGACAAATCTAATAGTTGAAGTGCATAATTAAATAAATATTCATTGAGTGTGCTTTGTCATTTGACTTTAGGTAAACTAGCCACTGAAAATCCTTAAAAAATCTTAACTTTCTCTATTTAAAAGAAAAATATATTTAAGAATTAACTTCTAATGTTATAGCTTAAGTTATTTTTTATACAAATGATTTTAAATTATTTACCTAATGTGATATTAACCAAAGCCTATTTTAGTTAAATTTCTGTAAGATAATGTTAATCATAAAAATTTGTAAAATAAATAAAAAAATCAATATCAGTTTTATTTTGTTTTTGTTAATATAATTAATTAATAAATACGAGTATATACATAAATTTAATTAAAATGGCAAATCTTTATAAGTAATTGAGAACTGAGGATGAATTTGGTTCACCTTAAAATATTTAAATCTTATCATTTCCATGTATGCTATTTTTAAGAGAATCTTAAGAGATTTTTAAGTATGAGATTTTACTATAGGAACTTTGGAAACTGACGAAGGAAAAAGCAATTAAACAAAGTTGATTGATTTTGCACCTTTTGCTTGAAATGCCCTATTTTTAAATTCAACAAATTGAGAATAGAGAATCAAAATGGTAAAATTGTTAGAGAAATGCTCCCTTTTTTATTCGCTCGCCAATAAACCTAGATTCATGGCAAACTGTTTGAACACAGAATACAGGTATAAAAATGTTCAATATGAAAATATTAAATTAATTTGCGAATTGCCGATTCACCTAACCCATTAATGGACTGACCATTTTTCTTTAGGAAATATTTTTACAATAACAATAATTGCCTAAAATTTAAATAATCACAAAAAGCACCTCAGCTCATAAAAACCAATATCACACGTTCAACACATAAAAATTCCATTTAAATATTTTATTTACCAAAAAAAAAAACAAAAAACATTTCAGATTGCCCAGTCTCTAATATCATCATTTACTGCAAAAATTCCAGCAATGAATCAACAAACCGACACCGAATCGATACCGACTAATTTCAATTCAGATACACAACGAAAACGAAGTGTTAGTCCCGGCTCACCAATGGATTGGATCTTGGATAATCAATCGCCAATGCTTTTAACGATTATGGGTGAAGTCCGTGATAAAAACCTTCCACAGCATGTGATTGATATGGTGAGTAAGCTTGAAGCAAATACCGGTGAAGCAGATTGTTTGAAAATGTTGGTGTGCAAGAGTTCCCCATTTGTATGGGGAATGCAGCGTGCAATCAATGAACGTATTGAAGGTGTCATCGATGGTGATGAAACAAACAATGAAATTAATGGCAATCGAATTGATGCATTTTTTAAGTATTTACCAGATTTAAAGCAATTCAAACACAATGGCCGTTCATGCGAGGTACAATATGGTGGATGTAAAATGGTAATGAATTAATGAATAGTTAGATTGTTTAGCATCGTAATTATGACTAATATCAATTAAGATAAAAATAAATTTCATTTGCTATTATTAAACTATATGTTGTATGTTGTTCCTTTTCATTAAAATCAAAAGAGCTTCATTTTCATGCCAACAATTTAGCGAAAAGCAATTGGTTCGGCTCTACAAATTTCATGTACTAAAATGGTGTTACAAAAGAAAACTTTTGGTTTTGTTAGACACTTTTTTTATGTACCTACTACGTCTTTCTTTCTCGATATGTAATAATTAAACGTATCTCTGGTGCACACAAGATAAATAAAAGGAAAATTGTTTTCTTACTATCATGTAAAAGTGGAATTTAAGTTTTAAGTTAATTATATTGGTGTGTGATTTTTCTTTTTGAATCACCTACACGAAAGCCAATTGGGGGCTATTGTATAATATCCACAAATGTTCTCATCTATACGGAAACCTTACAAATGCTCGCTATTTCATCGCCATTTTTTAAGCATTGCCATTTTTAAGATAAAGCCATGTTTTTAAGTGCAATCCAACCATTTTTTCCATAAATGTTTTTTTCAGACAGGTTGGGTTCTCAATACATGATATTACGGAAAAAGAAGAAGAAGAAACCAGCTGTCATTAACATTATTAATGATGATATTGTACTGAGAAGAAAGTAACACTTTTTTAAATATGTACATTAGAATTAAACTAGCCATATGACAAAATAAACGTTTGATTGTTCAAAATAAATGATTGAGTCTTAAAAACTTGACCTTGTGTGTACCTATTGAACTTGTAAAGAAAATCTTGTTAAATTATATGTACACATTAAGACTCCAAGAACTGTTTCTCTACAAATTAGATATATAATTAACTCCAGATATCTAAGCATCATCTAAAATATAGGTACTAATTAACCTAATCTTAAAAAGTGTTATTTATTGCACGTTGAATAGGCACAGAATTCATTACAGTAATAATAATAATTACAGAAATGCCAACAATATCTATCATTTGAAACGATTATATAAACGAAGAGAGTGAACAATTAAGTGAGTAAGACATCAAGATCCGTTCATCGACAAAAAAAAAAAACGTAGCTCTTAGCAAATATACACAAACAGCAACCACCTACTAATGATTAACTAAAGTGTTGTTGATGATGATGGCCTAATTTTTTTTTTCTCTTAAATATAAAAATGACAAAATGTAAATATACATTAAACCATAGCTTTAAATTCATCTTATGACATAAAACACACGTGAACCGTATCGCGTACGTGTACGCATAACAAAGTTAAAGTACCTATTTAAATAAAACGTCTTTGAAAATCAAATTATACATCAAGTCAGTATTTCAGAAAATCTACATGACAATAACAGCTGAGTTAGGTAGTGGGCGAATATTGTATGTGATAATAAATTATATATGTATAAGAAGATATTAGGGCGTAAAGGCCGTAAAGGATAAAAGAATCCATCCAACTTAATTAGGACTTGCGAAGCAAGATGACGATTTATCTCCACTTCTGCAAATACACTTATTATTTCAGGCACTAATTTTAAGAACCACTTCCACTTTCAATTAATTCTCCAAATAACTGGCAATAGGGAAGGAGAAGGGCGAACGATCTGTTGGAAGAAAAGGTCACCATTTCTTATTAATACAATTGTAATTTCCTTGAGGTGTAATAACTGAGACAACTATGAAGTGAAAATTCCAACGAAGTTCATATAAAGTGCAAGAGGATATTCACAGGTAATCCGAGGTAGTTCATAAGAAAGTTCAAAGAAGTTTGGCGAAAATAAAAAGTAGTCTATATAGAAAGTCCGAGGAAATCTACAGGAAGTTCATAGAAA
>JANSTT010007779.1:42314-126814 GCA_026745375.1 Platyura marginata
AGTTCAAAGAAGTTTGGCGAAAATAAAAAGTAGTCTATATAGAAAGTCCGAGGAAATCTACAGGAAGTTCATAGAAAGTCTGAAGATGTTTGAAAAAGTCAAAAGGATTTGATGAAATAAAGAAGAAAAGAAATTCTTTGGAACATAAAATTCTCTGTTCTTCTGTACAATTAGCTGTCAGATAAAAAAAAAGATTTTAAAGATAAAGAAACACAACCATCTTTATGTTCAATATAGTTAAATATTTTAAAATTACGTAATAACAAAATATATTCTAGAGAAAACCACTATAGATCTTGAACTAGACTAATTTCTATAGATTAAACCTATTTTCTATTACCAATCCGTTGGTTTTGTACCGGAATAATTATAGAATTACTATTGTTTTAATACATTCCTATGCCCAAAATGAATTAAATCAAATAAAGACACGTAAACATTGATGATTATACCGTTAAAATCCATCCAAACCAACTTGTGAACCACCGCCATTATATTTTACCGTCAATTTCCATCGGAACAACTACTGCACACATATCCCATCCATCGTTACCATGCTATTGCGATGCGTGTGTATTTATTTAAAATAATAATAATAATAAAAAAAAAACAGATTCATAATTGATGTTCGTTAGCACACAGTGCACACAGAGTGAATTCACTCATTTCATTCCAAAGTTTTAGATTATACGAAAGAAAAATGACAGAGAGAAGAAATCCACACAACACAAAAGAAGTGGGTCATCATATATAAAGTAAGTTCAAGGCAACTTCGGTACCAGATGTAAGAAATTTCTTGTTGGGACAACACATACCTACACTACACCGGCCCAATCCATTTCGTATTGTTGTACAAGTGGATTTAAAGAGAAGAAAAAAAAAACAGAGTTGAAAAGTGAAAAAAAAGTGAAATAGAAAATTTGTGGTGCTTTGGAAAATTTTGGTTTTTTGGGAAATTTTCTTTTTCTGTGATTACTCAGGGATTACAATAGAATTTGCCTAAGGTAAGAAAAAAAAATTAAATTAACAAAAAATTAAAAATTACGTGTGACGACATTTTTCTTTTTTTTCAATTTTTTCTATAAGTGATTTTAATGTGCAAATGTTGATTTCTATCAAAATATTTACTACCAGTGAAATTTGGTCTTGTTTATTATATTGTACGATGATGCGATGACTTTTCTTATACACAGAGAGACACTAAGTAGTAATAAAAATATCGAATCTGTCTAGAATACAGAAAAAGTAGGTTGATGACTTGGTGAACTTGGTTTTGTTGAATGTGTTTTTGTATACTATGGAGCCAGAAATATGCGAACAAATAAAAAAAAATGTATCCAATTCGATGAGAAAGTATGCAAAATTGAAAACAATCAAAATCAAAAGACATGACACAAACGACGAACCCACCATCTCATCAATTGTTATTAGAAATTTATTTGTGGTCTTCGAGTATGTACTGTGGTGCGCAAGCACTGTACAGATGTACACAGATCCTGTGTCTGCGTCTGTGAAGATTTTTATTGGAATAAAAAATAATGACGTAATGTTTTAAAGAGGTTAAGTATTTATTCAAGTGTTAGGTATAAATGATGACTATGGATTGGATCCACTAGATGGAGAGCTCAAACGAAAACTTAAAGAACTATTCTATACATTTCTAAACGAACTTTAAAAAAACTCCGTAAAAATTCTTATTAAACTCTTATTTAAACCATTGTCTAATATGGTGGACTATAATTCTCATTCTTCTCGGAAATACAAATCTATACCTACTCCCTCCTTGATATTTCCCTGTTTACGTTTACTGAATACCATTCAACATTAGTTCCAGTTCTCTCAAAAATATTTGGAGGATCAATTGGGGCCAAGATACCAATTAGATCGCCCGAGTATTATTATGTTTTGACATAAATGAACCCAAAAAGAAGTATCGAGCCGAAGTAGCGTAAGTTCAACGAAATGATTTATAAATATTTGTAGTCAGTTACATTATGTACATGTAGATAGTGGCGTTTACTTATGGTATTAATGGTGTTCGATAAAGGCATCTAAATAAATAGAAAGATGCTTGTCTGTGTTAGTATGTATAATATGTATAACAATAGCGTGGGTAGAATTATTCGCAAGCACCTATAGAAAGGCAGTTATCAGAACATTATTCCATATTTATTCATCATCGATATTCGCATTTAACAGAACTATTTTTTATTGGTGTAATTAATTGTTGAACACTCTACAACAGGGGTAAAACCTACTAAGGTGTGCCATAAATAGAGAATAAAAAACTTCCAAATTTACCAGATTTACAAATGCTGAAGATTTCATCATATAAAATATGCGCACAATGGCTTTGAACTTTTACTAACAGTATTTTAGAATTTTAAGTTGTATACAATTTTGATAAATAAAAATGTTTGTCGCATGCTCAAAATTAGATTGCATTGACAAGACTAAAGCGAAATAGGACAAATCTCAAGAAGATAATGGTCGGCGACACAAAGTTCCTTCATAAATGATTATAAAGCATCTTTTAGTATTAATGAGTTAAAACATCTTAGTAATATCGCCAAATAAGTATGTAAATAGGAAAAATTCATTTCGACATTACACGCTAATCAAATTACGATAAAATTGGAACAAAAACGACAAATAAATAAACAAACAATTAACCTAGAATTACAATTCTACAATTCTACATTTCTACATTCTCTATCTTTTCCACTGCGCATACTTACTTAAGATAATTTTGGATAAACATTTTCATTTCTTCATGGCAAATACCATTCTTAATTCACATAAATTAAATTATTCATTCATTCAGATATGATGACCCATATCTTTCTGTTTACCTACCTTGTTGTCGTCGCATACGTACGCGTATGTATGTATATGAAATTGAGTTGATATATTAAATTACGTCAAAAGTCCACCGCGCGCGCGCGCAACTCTCTTCTTTTGACTCAGGTCTTTGACTTATATTTGGTTGTAATGAACATTTTTCGAATAGCCGTACCTATAAGAAGCGAACCGGCCGGATCTTTTCAAATTATTGTGTACGGACAGGTATTAATGGTAATTTGAATAAGTATTTATTAAATCATCAATGATTTAATAGAAATATTTTGTTGATTATAATCATTGAAGTTATTTTATGTTTCGTTCAACCTGTCCATTTATACTTATTACAGGTTCGATTTTTGTTTTACCTGACTTGTGTATACTAGTCGTATACCTAAGCGATAACGGGGATTTCTTATCTTTTACAAAAGTAAACTGGTTGTAAATAGATTTTATCTAAATTATTTGCCTTGTTCAATACTTTACACAAGAATGTGTACTATAGGCATAGCATACGATTGTTATAAGAAAAAAATGTATTTAAAATATAGGAGAGGTAGGGGTTATAGAGTCAGTATGTACAAAATATTGCCATAAATCTTTGTTTTCCTTAGTACTTATTTAGTATTCGAAGGAACAATATCCAAAATAATGTCAAATCAGGTCTTGAGTTCTTGTTCAGTTATTAACTATTTTTGACATAAATTCAATTTTAACTTTATTTATTGCATGGTTAGAATGTTTTTAGTTTTAAAGAATCCTTTTTGATACATTAAGTAATTATGCCAAAATATTTTTGAAGGACTGCTGTTTAAATTGAACGAATACTATATTGTAATACTTTGGATAGATTAGAAATAGATCTGGTAGAATGTTGTAACTGAAAATATTTCATCTCGCATCAGACTATAGGTTTTGTGGGAAATAGGTTTGGAATTTGTAAAACTTTCTGACTTTCTTTGAAATTTTTAACTCCTGACGACACTAAATTTCAGTTAAAATAATAATACATAAACCGATACCCCTCTACTAAATTGCATATTGCCTTATTATAATCAATATTCCATCATAAACCAATAAACCAAAGCCATTAAAGAAAAAAAAATAAATATTTTTCTTGGAATAAACAACAAACGGTGATGATTCTCATCTTTTTCCATATAAATAAAAATTTCCAAACCGAAAAAGAATCGAAAAAGAAAGTTTCTCATTTCCGCTTTCAAGAAATAATTGACACCTAACAACAAGAAATAGTATGTGATTAGTTTTCGTTCACATTGAAAATATATGACGCGTGAATCAGTTCAACAGTTCGTAGGTACATACATACCATAATTTCTAACTATTTTAAATGATAATAACAAAAAAAACACACACACACACATTCTCATTGCATAATTATTTTTAAGCCGGCATACATTATTCATTTTATATATTGCACGGCTATTAGATTACTCATAAAATGTTCCAGTTACCATAATCACATCAGGATCGATATAGGAATTTCAATCAATTCGAGCCGTATAAATGCTAAATACCCTTTGAGTTAGCTTCTCTGTTTTACAACTTAACAACTTGATGCGCGTGTAAAATTATGCAATAAAATTCCATTATCATTCACATGGAATTGTATTCAATCATCATCTTCAAAACCATTGTTTTCTTATACAAATTCGCCGTTACTTTTATACAAAAAAAAAAAAAATTCAAATAATTTTCTAATTCAAACTGTAATAGCATTTTAATTGAATTTTGTAAAAATTTTCATTATCATTGTTCATAATACATAACTGTGATTCTTATTAAAAGAGGTAGCGCTAATTGGAAATGGTATATGTGATCGGTATCTGGTTAAATCATCGCCATGCCAGTGCATACTTACATTTATTTTTGAGAAGTTCATGTTCTTTTTTTTCAAGTAGGTTAGTAGTGTAAAAAATAATTATTTTCTGTTTAAATTTTGTTCATCAATAATTCATATTTAGATATCACACTTCTGACACCAAATTTATACATACATACATATATGATCGTGATTTGGATATATATTTTAATTTAAATTTAATTTAAAATAATGCGAATAGGTAAAAGGAGTGACTAGATAAAAAGTCCGAACACATTGAAAGACCATAAATGATCCGAATCTTAAACGATACTAAAAACGTGTTTTCGACTTTGCGATATCGATCTTTTTCTAAAATTCGATATACCATCCACCTCGCACATATAATTATTAATTCCGAATACCTGATTCACGTCGAAATTTGGAATAGTCGTATTGTACGATTCGGAACAATTTAATTTACTGATACACTTTTTTTTCAAATTTGTCACCAAAACTGGTAATAAATGAAACAAATGTAACAAATGTAGCAAACTAATTCGATTCCGTCCAATTTAGTTTGACAGATACATTAAAAAATAAATCCCATCACAAGACATATTCAGAATTGTTCCGAAATATTTCAGAATACCGAATTTTGAGTTGAAAAATAGCTACCAATTTTGGTAACAAATACATGTAGCAAATGTAACTTGATTTTCGTCATATAACATTTACATTTGTTACCGTAATAACAAATTATGTATTTTATCGATCATTTGTTATTTTAACAACCCTAGTGTAGCCTGAAATTTATGCCGAAAAAATAATAAATAGGATAAGTTCTGTCGTAGAATTTCGTTTAAAGAAAATTTTCGAAACTTTAGTCTAAAAATTTGGTACGATTTAGCCATAATTGATTGTTCTGATCCAAATTAATTCAACTCAAAGCTTAAAAACTTTAATGTAACCGTAATACAACCATCATAAAATTGCTTTACAGTGATTAACAAATTCACTACTACATCTATTAAGAAATATGAAAAATAAAAAAAAACAGATTTTAAAATTAAAATTAAATGTACTTTTAATAAATCGATAAATAAATTTTTTTAATCAACATACTTCTGTCATTCATTCAATATTCTATGTAATAAAAATAGATGTATCATCTCAATTAAACCATATCCCCATTTCAAATAAAAATTTTAATTACTTAATTTATCGTTATACGTTTCCATATCTCTACACTATGTACGATTGTACGTACATACTGTAAATAAAATACCATCTTAAGACTGGAAGCGGCATACAACAATTTTTAACAAATTTTAATTTAAAGTGCATGACTCTGACCTACCATTTCTTTTACGATGTGTGCAGCTCACACGGCTCAATCACAAGTAGGTAAGTATTTGGTCATGTTGTGTGTAACGGTGACCTTCTTTTAAGTATAATTAACTATCAACGACAATATTGTATATTCAATCAGCGATAACTACTGTCAAGCAGTAAGTTATTATAATACTTATAGGTAATGGTATAAATGGGTTTGAAGTTTTTTTTTTCTTTTTTTTTTGTTGTTTGTAGAAATTGTTTTCATAATAATTATAGATTACTTCCTAAGTACGTCTTTTTGTATGTATGTACTGTTGGATTTATTTTTTATGGCCTGAATAAATTATAGAAAATTACATGAAGAAAAGAAAAAATTGTCGTATGGATAAATATTTACTTATTAAGTTTAGAAAATTAGGTGTGCCTCAAGGCATTCTGAAATTTGGTTTAGTTTTAGTAATTAAATAAATGACTATATTCAATACAATAATCGTTCATTCTTCGTACAAAAGCTTGGGCTTTTTTATATGGGATTCAATTAATCCATTTAATGCGCCGGTTTAGTAAGAATTTTCTAATACCGATCTTTATACATAATAGAGGTAAACATCATTTAAGTGTTAGGTAATAGAACAATTGTTTCACGGAATTGCAATACATAATATCACGACAACGCATCTTAAATATGGTGACATTCGGTAACAATCCAATTATCACATTAAAACTAACATTATATTGTCCCATTTGTCTATTGTTAAAATAATACAAAAACTCATCCACCATAAATATTGAAAAACACGTCACATATGGTATTGTCTCAAAACAAACAAAGAATTGTTGCAATATGAAAAATTAAAATTGTCCAACTCTTTTTTCACTTACAGAATGTACCGTAGAACAATAACAGGATGGGCATTATTTTCCCTAATAGGAAGCAGCCTAATATTAAGTACAATTGCATATCCACAAGTAAGTTTTGTTGTTGTTGTAATTTTTTAATTCAAGTTATTTCTATAATTTCGTAATTGTTATTTTAGGTAACCTCCAGCCAAATAGCAGCACAATATAAACCACCACAACCACCACAGCAACAGCCGCTTAATGGTCCCAGTGAATATGTTCAACCATCTGGCCAATATGAGGATGATCGAAAATTTGCGGAAAAATCGAATGCCGTAAAAAAAGTTGCGCTCGACGATATTGACGAAGATATACAAACGAATCAAATACAAGATAGTGGATTTTCCTGGACAAATATGCTTGGCACATTGATGACAATGTTCTTTAATAATGCCAATCTTGGACCAAATAAATCCGATGATTTAGATACAAATGGAGGATTTGCTCCATCACCGTGGGCTAATGTGATTTCTGTTGGTGAGTTTCTGTTGGTTTTTTTTTTTGCTTTTATTTTGAAATATAATTGGAAGCTTTTTTTAAATTGAATTAAATTATTTTTCCAAAATACATATAAGAATCTTCTGAGACTACTTTTAACCCTCCGTCGGGCACACCTACTTGATTTTGATATTTTTTGTTTACACTCGTTTGACAGAGGGTTAAAACAATAAAAGTTTTAGTTTTTTAGGATTATCCGAACGCATACTAGTTTTTAAAAATGTATTACGAAATATTTGGTTAATTTGAATTTTGATAATTTATCTCCTCTTTGACAAAATCGATAAAGTTCAATTTATTTATCGAAATCCTTCCATGTGTTCGAATTATTTGATAATTCATTTACTGAGGATATTTTTTTTTATTTACTGAGGGGACATTATTTTTTGTAATAAATTTAATTTTGAGGTAATTAAATTTGAAAATCATTTTAGGTTTAAAAATCATCACAACACTCCTTGGCGGTGGACCAACTAGTGACGGAATTGACAAAGTTGACAATGGCGGTGGTTCCCCAATGCAGGTAAACATAGACGATTTATTTTAAAATAAGATGTTGGTGCGCAAGACAATTTTTTTCTCTCTCACTCTCATTAAATGTAGTTTATCTTTATTTTTAATTTTTAAATATCATTAAGTGGGAATATTAGGAAAACATTTTTTTCTCTTAATTTATCACTATCTCTCTTTCTCTCTCTTAATGATATTAAAAATTAATGAAAAATAAAATTCGTGTATTTGTAATAAATAAATAAAAAAATAAAAAAAACACGAATTTTGTATGTAGTAGCATTTAAAAATAATTAGTTAATAAGTGAAGGAAAAAATAGTAGAGCTTTTTAGTAGATTTTGTAGTTAATGCTTTTTAAATCACGATTTTGTATTTTTAATTTCATTTAATTTATTGTTCTTTATTTAGCTAAAAATATGAATTAAAATGACGTTCCATAAGGGGTTACGATAAATAATTTCTGAAGAAAGGTCTATCATTCCCAAATGATAGTGACACTTACTGATTTCACGATCTTTGGTGATATTTCATTTTCTGACGATTTAGCATATCATTCACGTACAAGCTTGAAAACCAATGCATCTGACTTCAATCCAAACTTTTTTATAATTTGTGAGTTCACTCACAACTTTATCTGGGTTCATAAAGTTTAGGAACCAACCTTGGGTTCGCTCCTAGATGGATCATAAAGAATGGGCATTCTCATGAAAGAGTGTAAAATAATATAGAGTGTCAAATTTTCCTGACAACCGGTAACATAGCAATAATGAACTCTCTTTTAAGTACAAATACGAGTTGGTTGACTGTGCGTGTCATGATCGAATACTTTCAAATCATCAAAAGTGTATTTTCTGTTCAAAATTCCAAAGCATGGCTCAGAGGAATACAAGATTATTTTTCACTCAGTTAAAGAATTCTGCTAGATTTCTCGTCCATCGAGGAAGAACTCGATATTTGTAAATAATTTGTAAATGTGCAACAAAAGTTCATTCTAAGATCCAAACGTTTTGAGGTGCTTTTCATGTAAGATCTATGATTTGAAGATCTCATAGATTATGGGATTGGAGTCAGAGTCTAACATAACGTTAGTTGGTGTTTTGTATTGTAAGTGGGTTACTGTTCTAGGGAATGATAAATTATTGTTCAGTAATTTTCCTTTATTAATTAAAAGGGTCTACCTTACAGAACAAACTTCTAATGGATGCCATTTTGTAAAATATTACATCTTCAATGTTAGATTTTTTTTATTATACATTTTTGTCACTATTTATTAACTATATGCACTTGTTTTGGCACTTTGGTTTTGTCGCTTGCTTCAGGGTATACTTGCGGCTGTATTATCGGGCGTCTTGGGCACAAAAGATCCAGATCAAGTCAACACAATGGCCAAACAGGCTGGCGAGGTAAAGCTTTTTTTCTTGTACATATAACATTTTTGTTAATACAATGCAAAGTCAAAAATCAAATTGATGTATTTGTACATAGATTATAATTTCCTTAATCTTTATCTAGAAAAAATAATCTAACTATAAGATCCCGTTTTTGTTCTGTATGTTTAGTTTATCAATATTGTGGTCAACTTATTGGATGCCCTTAAAACATCATTTTCACATCGTTCAATTGCTGCCCGTTCAATTGGCAGAAAGGATTCGGTTAGCGATGCTGCGGTAGCTGGTATTAGTATGGTTAAGAGTTATGTACGAACCTATCGAAATGCTGATGAGAAATGTATGCAAAAATATTTGTGTGAAGCAAATACAGAATGTAACAATGATATTGGTGGAAGCAGCATCTTCTGTCAACTTGGAACGTAAGATTTGGCTTCAGCGATAGGCTAAGGTGAATTTGTTTTTTATTCATTTGTTCATTGTAGATACGCCACCAGCTTTGTATTGGAACGGTCAACCGGAAATACATTCGAATCATTCTATGAGGCTGGACGACGAGGACGAACCGGTGAGGATTGTCGGCAAATATATTTGGAATGCAATGAAGTCTAATCGGTCTGCCGCTCCTCTCCCACCATCCGAAACAAATTTATGTGTTTTAGTTTTATTTAAAGAACTTATTTATTGATGTAGAAAGTATGTAGTTGAAAAGTACTTAGTGATTTCTACTATTCCAGTTTGGCCTAGAAATGTATTCCATTTTATTCCCAAAAAAGAACAAAATTCCAAATAAGTTATTAAATCCTGGAGAAATAAATGTTTTACGTTTTTGGGCCTTTTTTCAAAATTTATTTTTACCTCATTTCAATTTTGAAAAGCAAAAAATGTTCAAAATTAATTTTTTTTGTTATTTTTAAACATTTAGTGAAAAAGAATTGCCCATTGTGTTGTGAATGTTGTGTGAATTTTGTGGGTGTGTTTGCATTAGGCTATGTGTTGTAAGCATTAATGTAATGTAAATTATTTTTATTATAAATAAAAAACAAAACAAAAAAAAAGTTGTTACAAAATCTGTTTTTATATTTACAAAAAAAAAGAGGAGGAGCGAAGATTTTATTTTCTCTTCCAAAGTTTTCTAGTACAATTATCGAAAAATAAAGGAGGAAGAGGCCAAGGAGGTGAGAGTTTTAAGTGTCTCAAAAATAGAACGGTGGTCAGTGTTGCCAAGCCAAATTATTGAATTACTTTCAACATCAGTCAAAATTCTTCTTGCGGTGACGATTACTCTCCTCACCGGTCTAAAAACACCGGCCTAAAATCGCCGATTGTTTTTTAAAAAAAAATAATTTTCGTTTTTTACATATTGGTTTGCAGAAAATTTATCGTAAGCTATTTATGGTTGGAGAATGTATCAAACCGAAAGGGGGGGATATTGTCTCCTGCATTAAGCGTTTGGGTCTCTCTTAATTGTCGTGAAATTGAAGATACGGTAGGATATGGAACTATGTATATTTATTTTTTATTGGGTATGCTTGATCATTTTTAATTATTTTTACCTTTACTCCGACTACGTACATTCTGAAACATTTTTCTAAATAAACTGAAATAAAAAAGCAAAACAGTTTCTGCACTTTATGATCAAAATACTCTTTTCAAGATAGCTTCCATTGACTGATTAAAAGAATTATCGTAAACGTACAAACTGACGGACATACAAGGTTCAATACAAAAAAATACAAAATACATATAGTTGAAGTGCTTCGAATATATCAGCCTGCACTGTGTTTTCATTTTAATGAATTTAAGCCGATAAGAAGAAATTGGCCATTATCATAAATCGGGCCATGTGATGTGATATTCCATACCCCTCTCATTTCAAACAAACGGGCAATGTGCAATCAACAAATTATGAGAAAGACAGAGACCGAGACAGATTGTTCATCGTCGTCGTGCATTATCGAAACTACTACTTTGTATTGCGCGTACACAATTATAGCACGTGTTTTATGTTTATATTTTCCAAACACCATAATTTTTATTTTCGTTTTTTGTTTTTGTGTTTTATTATGTCAATTCGTCATCATCATCATCATCACACAAATAGTCATTAAAACTATTTGTATGGATTCTGTGTGTGCGGTATCGGCAACATCGGTGCGAGCGGTTTTTTTTCAAACAGTGTGTGGTTGGTGCTGGATTGGATTATATTTAATTTAATAATACTACGCGACGGACAGTCATCGGGAAAAGAGTTAACTAACGTTGGAGAGGTACACGCAGGTTTATTGTTTTGTTGTGTGTTTTAGTAGATGCTCCATATTTTATAATTAAATAATGTAATGAGTGCGAAATGTGTATAATAAGAGATCATTTTTCTGTATAATTTAATGTTGGAAAATTATAATTTGTTTGTTATTATTTTACTGCTATCTTGTTGAATAAATAACCTTGTTTTTGGTGAGATTGCAAAAATAAATTTTATATGACGACAAAGTATAGCAGATAAAAAAAAAAAAAAACTTATTACACCGACCGACAAGTGAGTATTTTCATTAGTAAAGTAAAATTGTAAAGTGCTTGCGTAGAAAAATGTTGCGGTTTTTTTTTCTCTTTGGACAATAATGCACAATGCGCCCGCTGTTTTCTTTTACCAGTCAATTAACAAGAATTAGCAAACATAAATTAATATTAGAAATAACCTGTACACAAACGGTGTGTCGTGTGTGTTATACAATATAATTCAAGTGCATTAACATCTCGCGATATTTACCTTTGAAATACCTAACAAAACTGTAAATATTTAAATGTTTATTTGTTTTTGGTTTTTTTGTACTGAAATAAAAACACTTGCGAGGAATAAATAATTTTTACTATTTACATGGTGGAAAAAATAAATAAAACAAACAAAAAACGTGTAAACATTGTAGTGAGACGCGACATAATATACTTAAATTCTGAGAATTACCTGAATATTTCTAATGTCATTTATTTACTGGATCATTTGCATCATTTTGTAAACAACAAATAGGTGAGTTCATTAACTTAAAATACAATTTATTAAAATTTGGTAGATGTAATTGTCATGAATAACTACCGATCATTGCAACAGAATACACAACCGCACATGTCATACTTGCATTGCAATCGTTGTTAAACTAGGGGCGAATTCGCATCTCTATTCCTGCAGGAGCTTTGCCAAAAAAATTATTGGTTTTATTTCATAATCCCAATTTTGTTATTTTTTTAAAATTAATTTTCGTGTGGTTTGTATAAAAAGTACAGTTTTACCGTCATATTCATCAGAAATGAAAGAATGAGGTTAGAATACTTGTACCCCACCCCCTAAATGCCTAACTAAATCGACATAGGTACCTCTTTAAAATTAAATCTCCACAAATGGCCATTACTCTCAAATTATTCTTCAGATAAATTCCATTAGATATGGCTCTCTGGTAATTATAGCCCCACTTTCATCCCATTTACAATATTAAAACATTTACTTTTAATCCTCTTCACTGCTCTTTAGTCCTACAGAAATTGTGGTAAACGTTAAGGACAAGTCTTGTAATCCGCTGACCTCTATGTATTTAGAACAACTGTCGTTCGGCTGTGGTGAAATGAAATTTAATATTTTAATTTCCTAGCAAAACCACTAATACTACCAATGCGGTACAAGATTACAAATAAGATACATATCCTCAACAAAAGTCGGATTTTCTTATGTGTTTAAACCTTATTTTATATTTTGGATATCTACTTCCTTGTAGTGTAGAGAGCAGGGAAGGAGCGGAACCATTCATATTATCCAAAGTAATGTTGCCAGTGGACATTTTTTTTTAATTATAAATTTTAGTGTTCATCTGAAATGGTTCTGGGGCAAAATCTCCTCGGTCAAAATCGCCCCTGATATTGTTTTTTAAGGCAGACCAAGTCACCCCTAATAATTTTCTTTAAAGCGGACAAAATCCCCCTCGGGACAAAATTCTTTCTGGACAAGGAGTATTCTGTCGAAAGATTTTGTCCGTTTACCACCCGAAATATCTTTCATTTTAACTATTAAAATGTTAAAAAACTTGTAATGTTTGGAAAGAAATTGATTTTGATCTAAATGGGTAGTTGTGAAAGAGGGAAAACGTTACGGCAACAAAATATTTTGCAAGTAAATTACATAACTGCTCTCAAATATTTGTTTTTAATAAAATTCTTACGCAATAAAAATAGTAAATTATTATTATAAGCATTACATATACCTATGTACATATATATTTGTTTATAACAAAAAAAAAAAAAACTGTGACAAATCTATTTAATTTTAAAGTAACAAAATACCATAGCCAATAAATCTCCATTGACAATTTTCTATTGACAAAATATAAATGACTTGCAATTCACTTGATTAAAATCTTCAAATTAATTATTCAATTTTAGAGTGTCACGCGAATGTATCCGAAGTGTTAAAAATAATTACCGCAATTACGTTACCTTTTAATAATAATGACACAATGGCTATAATGGAGAGATATAATAATAAAAGTGAAAAAGTGGGTGGTTTATTAATAAGTTCAGGCATAAGAATTATATATACATATCTCTACTTACTGGTTGATATTTATTCAAAGAAGCTGCTGAGAAGTTGATGAAGGAAAAAAAAACAAAACAAATCTCTGGTGTTTTGGCACAGATTTGTCTTTAAAAGCGGAACATGATATTAATCGTCTGTACAAAAATCCCACACATGTATTAGTTCATTATGTGAGTTTTTTTTATTAATTATATTATGTAAATTTAACATTACAAGTGTAACATTTAATACATTATTATTAAAATGAACAGATTTATTTTTTGCAATTTGTTCAATACTCAATATTGTTTTGTTAAAAGATAAAAAAAAAAAAACTGCGGTAAATAACAAAGAAATAATTAATATTTTTTTTTTCATAAACTTCCTGTAAATTTCTACGTTTTTTTTAAAGATATTTTTTTATTGTAACACCCAAACAAGAACTAAATTTGGTGTTCCTCAGGGCATTGTGCTGAGCTTAATATTTATTTGTACATTTTGTATCTACTCGTATGAAACTCATCCCAATTATTGATTGAAGGGGGTGCCGGACATTTTATCGTAAGTATTTTATCGCAAAGCACTTTATCGCAAGTATTTTATCGCAAAGATATATTACTATCATAAAGCATTTCATCGTAAGAATTTTAGCACAACTATTTTATCACAAGCATTTTATCGCAAAGTATTTTACCGCAAAAACAGATTACTGTAAAGCATTTTATTGCAAAGTATTTTATTGCAAAACAGATTACCGTAGAGCATTTATCGCAAAAATGTTTCATAAGCATTTTATCGCAAACGTTTTGTTTGTTTTTTTTTGGAAATCGCATTCTATCATAAGTTTGTTAGTGACGTTCGAGCAGTACTGAGTTCTCAGTTCTCATACGATAAAGAGTCTATCAATCGATTTAAGCCATTTTTTTTTACCGGATACGAAAAATTAGTAAATGTGGATTGTGGGTGCTAAATCATTATCAATCAGTTTCCAATTTAAGAAAAACGAAAAAAAGAAAAAAATAAATCATTACACAAATTAATGAAAATTAAAAATGTATTGTCATAAATCATATAATTAAAATATGATACGATAGCCCTGTGTTATTATCTTTAATTTACATATTTGTTCGTATAAATATAAAAAATGACATTGCACGTTAAATAAAAAAATAAAAATATTTAAATTAACTTGTTGAAAGAACTAATTTTATTACAATAAATCATAGAATTAGTTTTTTATGATTCGATAAATATATCTAATAATTCAAATGGCCAATATTTCATCTTTTTAAAGTTAAAGACCTGACTTCTTTTGTTTATTTTTATTGATATTTTTAGATATTTTAAATGGCGTCTATTGACTTGAATTAATTTGTTCATAAAATTATCATTTTTTTTTTGGTATCGTTAAAATCCAACAACATTAGGTGGAAGGTGTGAAACGTTTTAAAACAAGATACGTTATCCGTTAAAGCAATACCTACATATCTATCGATTTTATTCTAAATAAGTACATTATTCTAGTTCATGCGATAGAGAATGTCCTACAGATTAATAATCACTTTTTTTCTCTCTCTCAGATGAGGCGTTTGGCCGTCAAACGAGAAAGTCCCCTTAATTTGTTTTTCTGAGGGTACAGGGTAGAATTGAAAATCATCCTACAGGACATAGCACAGTGAATTGTGAGTTTTATTTTTGTTGTTTTTATAGCATGATTTAAAGAAATAAAAATAAATAAAGAGAAAAACTTTTGTTGTACCTACCGCAAAGAGTTTTCCAACAGAATTTTGGCCAATTCGTATCAATCAAAAAAATCTATGTCGATATAGGATCTTAAATCTGTAACAATCACTATATGAGTAGATTGCCATTATCAATGCGCAATAGGAGTGGCGGCTCAACCCTCACGAGCCGCCACTGTGCAATAGATCTATCAACTGGTACGGTTTTTTTTGTTGTTGTTCCGAATATGGAATTGTTTAGTATTTTCTGTTAATATTCTAATCCCAACGGAAGGACGAACAAAACAAACTCCAATATTGATATGGAAAAATTTAATTTCCAAAAAGGCGGTATTGACAATAAATGTATTTCGTTATTGCCCAAATTTGTATCGTATACATACACAGTATAGTAATAAAACAAAATTGTGTCGTGTTTTATTGTTACGAGTAGATTGTATCCGCCCAATAAGAAATGAAGTACATAATTGTACAAATATAGGTAATAATTTTTATCTTCAAATTCACTACAAAGGATGTTTGTTATGCTACATTGTAGTCTTTGATAATACTCAATTGTCGACGTTTATAATAATATTGTTGACAACTTTATGTTTAAAACAATTGAATAAATATTATTGTAATTAAAAAGATAGAAACGAAAAATAAAATATAGCAGAGCGTGGTTTCGATCCACGGACCTCTGGGTTATGGGCCCAGCACGCTTCCACTGCGCCACTCTGCTCTTGTATTCATCTATGAAAAAGTACAGACTGATCGAAAAGATGTTTTCCTTTTTCATTGTTAGCTTAACTGAGACAGTTTTCCTAAAGGCATTTCTTTTGTTATTGTAAATAAAATCGATATTTTATTTGGAGAATAAAAAAAATTATAGCAGAGCGTGGTTTCGATCCACGGACCTCTGGGTTATGGGCCCAGCACGCTTCCACTGCGCCACTCTGCTCTTGTACAATATTTCTAATAATTCACTTTATATGTGCTTTTTCGTTGTCAGTAAATTGTGAATTTAAAGATATTGTATGTATATCTTTTAATTCACAATAGATTAAACTTTAAGCATTAAAAAGCTCCATTATTAGATTTAAACTTAATAATTATTCATAACAGTTTTATATCAAAGACATTTGGTATGATTTAAATATTTTTTGTTTTTAGATTGTAAAAAATACGTGACCTATGTACATTTGCTAGTGATGCTAAGTTCGATACTCTTGGGATTTGTTGGTTCTCAAATACTTTTTATTGATAAAGATACAATAGTTGAAATCACTAAAACTTCTTTTGCGCGAATGTTTTTAAACGAATGAAATTTAAGTATTTATTATTTTTAAATACTATTTTTCGTGTCGAATTTACGTGTATTTTACAGCAAGGATTCCGAAAAGTATGCATTTTCACCATCCTTGTCTAATTTTAATGCAACTGTGACTTGAAAGTTGGATTTAATGTTTTTATGGTTGCCCCATCCCTTCAACGCCCTGTGATACAATTTTTTGTTTATAAAAAACGTGTTTTTCCTTTTTTTTCTCCCGAAATTTCGAAAAGTATGAATACAAAAAAGTTTATTTTTTGAGCTCTATAATGGGAGACTATCTCCTTTGTACTACAGATAATCTTGCAGAAGTTCCCACACAAAATTACAAAATTTTATTTTTCATAAAATAGGGAGGGAGGGAGGAACAAAATATGACACTAACTACAAAAATCATTTCTTTTCCTTTTCTTTGTTTGTATTGAGTACTTGGATTCGATAAATACTGCACATAGTACATCAGACATCACTAACATTTGCTTATCATAGCTCTGCTAAAAAGGGGTGGAATATGAAGATTACACTTATCATTAGTTAATCTCATTAGGTTTCTCCATTATTAATGCAATAGATGAATAGTTCCCAAAGGGATAAACTCCCCCATTTCACTTAAGTAAATGTCAATCGCACTAGTATACATATAGACGTAAACACACACCTCAGTTCCTAAGTGGGAATACATTACTAAAACAAATATGTTTCTGTTAAAATCTCTTATACCTAAACAATTTTGTTTGATTTTGCGCCTACTGATTTTTACATTTTGGAATAATCTTTGCAGCGTTTTCTATTAACATATCATTATTTGAATTGATCTTAAATATTCGTATCCAATGATCAAAATATATTCCATATAGATATCCTCTTATTGAAAAATGATCTTACTTTATCACTTGTATCTTGTAGGTATTAGTGATCAATTGTTGTTTTATCGGTTGTCTTTGATTGATCATTTTTTTTAAATCAGTGATCATGAATTGATCGACTGGCCATATATAAACTATTTATTGCAGTATCGTGATGTTACTCGATTGGCTACTGTTTGGATCTTTTTGATGAAGTGATGTGATCAATTGTCGTTTCATTCGTTATAGTTGCATTAAGCATTTTTTTTTATATCAATGATCATGAGTTGACCAACTAATCTTATATAGACTGATTACATTATATAGGAATTTGATCTTGATCTTACTGATCGATTGGCTACTGAATTTTTCTTTTGATCATCTTAAAGATCACTTCATCTTTTTGACAAACAGTCGCTACATTCACTCTTCAAACGAAATACTTATTGAATTTAATTATTTTTTATTTAAGTAACAAATCAATTTATCGATCAATCAACAAAGGAATTTAATCAAATATCATCTAAAAAAATATATTTTCAAGACAAATGCATCTTAGCAACTCTGTTCTGTTTTTTTGTTCCTGCATATTTGGTTTCAAATAACTGGTTTACGACTCTTTGAAATCGATGCATAACTGAAACGAAAAAAAAACCTTTCTCCCCCCCCAAAAAAAACACACATAAGACGTAAGTAGCCAAAGATAACAAACATACAACTTATGTAATCATTATATCAGAATCTCCCTAAATTTTTGTTCTTATTGAGCGGCTGTTCCATCATGGCACTCAGCGACCTTTAAAAAAAAACAATTCCCTTGCATCATCTCATCAACCCCTAAAAAATAAATTCCACTTCATCAAGATATGTTTTTTTTTGTTATTGTTCGTTGTTTTCTTTGCTCCCTCTAGCTAACATGTCTGTCTCTAACTATATGCTATTACGTGTTCGATTACCGAAAATTCAAACGGCTGGTTGTATTGCATGCATAGATTGCATTTTCAAGCATAATAATGTTGGAGTGCAGGGTTTGTGAACTACCTAATTGTTGGAAATTATTGATTTTAAATTTAAATAGAAAAATAGATACACAGATAAGAAATGCAAGAAGACAGACAAGGAAATCCCTACAACTTTTTCTTTTTAAGATTTATAGGACTATTTTTAGAAAATATTGAAGGATCAACACATAGACAAATAATTCACAGTAAGCCGACTGTATTTTAATATAAATTTCTGCATATATAATCAAAGTTTTAAATTTTTTGCATTTTCCAAATTTTTAAAATGTTTAATTAATTGTTTCTATTGTTTCAGAAAAACATGTCTTCAACAAAAATAAAAATTAAACTGGGTGTTCCAAAAACACCTACAACTTTAAGTAAGGTAAGTTAAAAAAAAAAAATTATTTTAAATTTGGAATTTTTTTTTGTATTCTTCCGATTGAAGAAGTAGTATTGATTTTATTCAGTCATAATATACATTTTGTTGTTAGACAGAATAGTCAAAATGGAAAGCCAAAATTATATTATATAGAGCAATGGTTTCCGAATATTTTCGACTCACGTGCGCTCTTTTTGAACTAAGGTTTTCCAATTGCACCCGGCTCTAAATCAAAGAATAACTAATCATAACTAAGAGCATCATAACAAATAAATAACAAAATTATACAACATATTATTTGTCAAATTAAATTTTTCGAAAAAGTTAACCCTTTATTATTTTATTTGGCAAATAGTGTTTGTAAATTTAAAATTATATACAAAAATACCAAATTTCAGAATCATATCTGTATAAATAAGAAAGTTGAAAATTGTGTTACTTTAAAAAAAATAAACCGCCAAAAAACGATCAAGATGTTCGGTGCCTACCCAAATTTCAATCAATGACCAAAGTTTTTATTTTTTTTTGTAAATAGTCTCATGATGATTGATTGAATAATTCCACGCTTTGTTCCTGACTGTACCGAGAATATATTATTGAACCATCAAAAAATGTTAAGGATCTCAGGTATAATTTCGTGAATGATGCAGATTACCCTATAAATATTTTGTTTTATTGGATAAATATAAGTTTCTGATTATTTGAGCCACATTTTAGATTTTTTCTTTGGCTAGTGATAATTTATAAAGACGTATGGCTTCCTAGGACGCCGGTGTGCACACTTTGGAAACTACTGATTACTAATAAAGAGAATAGTCTTTAACTTAAGCCAAAAAGATAGATAAATTCTAAATAATTATATTTCCACGTGCAGTAGCAATGTGCGTGTACGATTATTTGACGAGCCAATATTCCTCTGGCAAAAGGTTGGCCAGCAAACCAAAACATCATATGAGTGTAAAAAAAAAACAAGAACGGAAAACTCTATAGTGAGTCGGGAAGGGGGGGACTATCAAGAAACGCAAAACCAAACTGGGCAGGCAGTATGCTTTGCGACTTCACTGGGTTTATTTAAAATACGAAAAAGTACTACGGAGCGGTTATGCAACGTGGATTATAAGAGAAGTGTGTAAAATTGTTTTTTTTTTTGGAGAACCTTTTTTTTGTATTTATTTTACGCGGCATTTTTTTGTTGTTGTTATTATTGTTGGCTTGTAACGAACGAGTTGTTGGCGTTTTTTTTTCGTATTTAGTTCCACAAACCATAATTAGAAATTTTTGACCTAAACAAAACAAATAACACGATTATTTGATGGAACTATCGAAAATAATCGTTTTGTTTTTGTGTTTTTGAAAAAGTGTAATTATTTTGGGTGATTATTAGTTTTGTTTTGTATCTCTCTGTGTCTGTTAAATTGATGGAATTGTACGTTCAAAAAGAAAAGAAGAAGAAAAAAAAAAGTAATTGTGCAGCATTTAATTTAATATTGTAAATTTAAAACAATGTGAATCGCTGATTTTATTGATTTTCTTGTTCCGCCGGTCGCGTATAGCGACTCGAATTGTTTTGATTTTTATTATATGGATAAAAACGAGCACAGCCAAGCACATACAATGGGCGCACACACAACAACACACAGCCATCCAACAAACAAGAATCGAATAAATTTTATGCCTTCTGAATGCAAATCAATGGCATGGTTTTTTTTTCTTTTTGGGTCTTTAAGAAATTTGTTTCTCCTTTTTTTATCCTTTAAAATTTTATTTTTACCTTTTTTTAAATTATTTTATTTTTTTAACCAACAAAAAAAATTTAACTAATTTATGAACCGCATTGTTTGCGTTTTGTTGAAATATTTTATTTTGTTTACGTTTTTGTTTTTATCATTCCTTATTTTTTTTTATGCATGGTAAATTGATTACTACTTACTCTTTTTTATTTAATCGGACAGGGTGATCGAACATTTTACAACAACAATTTATAATGTTTTGCACGTCAAAATGGTAAAAATGAGTCAAAATTTGAGATATGAAAATATCAAAAATATTTCTTGTGATCGAAAAGATATTTAGAAAATTTTTTCGACTTATTTTTTGCTTCCACTAAAAAATAACTGGAAACTTTGGTTTTTATTATCTTCTCAAAGTAGTTTTTTTAAAAAAAAAAAAAAAATTTCCATAGAAATTTAATTTGTCTACAGAGAAAAAGCATAATTATTTTATTCGCTCCAATTCATTTTTTAATTAAGCAGTGATCATTTTCAAAGCTTTGTCATTCATTTACCGTAAATTGTATTCATCTACAGAGCTAAGAGTTCACCATTTACTTATCTGCAACAATTCTCATGTTCTATTTTCATGGTAAATTAACTATCTTTAAGAAAAATAAAAGATGAAACTAATGTTTTTGGCATAATTTCAGAAAAGCCTCTACAATACTAAAAATTTATAATATAAGGCATAACGCCTAACTGTCTACATATATAACATAAATACACTTTCTCCTTCTCTTCTATGTAAGATGATCTCTTTGGATGTACCATATAGAAATTAATTAAATGCCAAAACACACAACATATCAAGATTGTTTAGATTACATTTGACATTAATTTTAAATTCTTCACTCTCATCACTAATAAGCAATGAATGGCATGGTCTTTGGCTCTTCGAATATTGACTATTGACTTCTATAAGTAAATAGATGGTTAGTTTTAAATTGCGGCCAGAGGCGGTTAAGAAAGTGTATAAATAATTGATTAAAAATAGAAAGAAGTAGGGTGATGTCCCTAAAAAAAGTAGTAGGTAGCAAAAAAAAAAAAAAACAGACTAAGATAAAATAATAAGTAAAATTGTGTTCAACTTTTCGAGGTTTTCGAATTTTCGAGCGTTCGAGTTTTCGAGATTCTACTGTATAATCTAATTTCACAATTTATTTATAAGAAGATATGTATTTGTTGTTAGTTTTTTGAAACGTGTACAGTACAGAAGCTTTCACTCAATTTTTAATTTGCTATAATATCATTTTCCATAATTACATTGACATAATTATCAATTTGCTATAACTCCGTTTACCATCTCACTATCCACACTGTTTGCTATAATATTTTAATTTCCAATCTGCTATAAGTTTTTTCCAAACTTTAATTATTTGCTATAATTTTATATTATTCTAACAACTAATTTTGTCAAAGTTTATTTTTTAATTTAATAACCATAATAACGGTTTTTTTTTAATTTAACAACTTGTTTCTCAAATTGCTATGATATCTTTTTACAAAATTTGGAAATACTTTGCTATATAATAATTATTGTGTTTTTTTAACAGTTTGCTATAATATAACTATTTAATTTATTTACCATAATATCATTTTGTTCATTTAAATATGTTAAAATTTAATTTGTCATGTTACAAATTAGCCATAATCGCTATGTTGTCATGGAAAATAGCAATATGACTAGAAAAATAATATAATAGCAGATGTGATTATGGATATTGAATATTTATTGATTTTAACCGAAAATTAAAAAAAAAAAAAATGTACGCCCCTGAAATCTTGTATTTATATCTGTCACCGATATTTTTTCTCAATAAATAGTTTTGTTTTTTCGATTTAAATCTAAAAATAGAGAGAAAAAAAATTTAATTTTTTTTTTTCAATTTGAATTTCTAATGCCATTGACCTTTTTGATTTACTATACAAAATATACTTGTGTATAGTGTGAAACTCGTTTACATATTTATATTTATACATATATGGCCTTTTTTGCGCATGCTCATCTTTTGGCTATGGCACACTCTGGTATTTTCCGCAGCGCTTTCCCTTGACCTTTCTATATAGTTTTGGGTGGCAAAATAATGAAAATAGGGGGAGTTTTGTAACATAAAGTACAGTGTAAGAGAGAAATTGCATGACTCACACAAAGACTTATTGTCATTGCTCCGAACCCAACAGAGATACCCCACCGAAGTGTAGAGTACCTACTTTTCCATATAGGTTTAGTTGTTAGTCAGTCAGTAGTGTGGTTTTTCTGCTGGGTGTTCATATTGGTGGCGCATGTGAATTTCCAAATATTTACCATTTCATTAAGAAAATTTTGTTGTCTGGGAAAATTTTTTGTTGCAGACAATTTATTGCAGCGGCAACAAAGTAGTGGTACTAAAAATAAACCGTTCGATTAAATATTTTTTTATTTTTTAAATCGGTACTATAAACAAATATCTAATTAATTTTTATTTATTTACTTGTTTGTTGTTTGTTACTGTTTGTTGGAAATTTAATTTTGATATTGTTTTATGGTGCGGCATTTAAATGACCAGAAGAGTGTGCGGTGAGACTGGCACATAAATTGCAGACATAATTATTATTAAATTCTGTTATTTAGCTGAAGTTGTATTTGTTTGGTATAGTGCATGGTGCAACGAGCTGTGCAACGAGCTGTGCAACGGTGTGCAAGTAAATTAAAAAAAAAATGTGATATTTTAGGTGTTTTTAGTACACAAGTTTGACGACTAAAATGTCAATCTAAACAAAAAGAATAAGAATTATCACTGTATGTGAATTTAGTGACAATCTATTTTTGAGTACTACTCAGCAAATAATTTCCACAAATCTTCACAAATTTCTAGGATTATTTCTCAAGCGGTAAGTGTAATGTTTTTGAATCAATTTAGAAAATCATTATTATTGATAATATCACCCCAGATGCATGATAGAAAAATATTATTGCATATAGAGGCCCACCTTTCTTTGATGTGATGAATATTAACAATTTTTCCACGGGGGGTATTGAAATGGGTGGAAAATACACACTCGTCCAGATAATTATAACATTCAATGTAGAGGAGTGTAGGGAAATAAAAAGTAGAGAGGATGTTCAAATCCGGCATTCTATTACAATTTATGACAGCACCTTTTGATTTATTTCTGGCTGTTTTGAACCTTTGGCGCCACAGTGTGTAGTGTGTTTAATTAGGGTCCTAATAATCTACAATTTTTTAGAGCGTTATAGAGTTCAAAATTGGTAAAATGTTTCTTTCGTATTGAGTCGTACAATTGGCTTTTATTTTAGGGGCGAACCTTCTTCAACATTTCGCTTAGTACCTACTTAATGATGTTAAGTGTTGGAAAGCTTAAGAATACCTCTTGTGATGAACGCTATCTCATTGTTGGAGACTTTCACAGAGAAATTTATTGACAAAGAAAAGGGGGGGGGGCCTTAATTGAAAATGTATTTTTGATTTGATTTTATCTCATTTTTGTTCTTTTTTTTATAAAATGAATACAACATATAAAAAACACTCTAACACACCCAGTACATTTTCTTCTTCTTGTTCTTTTAAATTATTTCTAAAAAAAAAAAAAACCCAAAGCCCCTGTATATGAATTTGTTGTTGTTCCTTTTTTTCTGATTTGATTACAACAAGATGTAAAAAACAAATCATCAGATTCAAATACCTTTTTGTATTCATACAAGTTTACATATTATTGCGGCGTATATACCAGAACAGACATTTTTTTTTTCTTTATTTGGAATACCTCGCTCATCATCTATTCAAGAGATCATTCTCTAATCCATTATAATAATAAGATGAAAAATATGTGGTATGAGATGTATAGAGTTTTGCTACACATTAAATTGCGGGATTTTATGATCGGGTAATTAACTTCCTTGATCTGTTTTGCACACCAAATCGTGTTTTCCATGTCTTAGTGTAATAATAATTTTATGTGTAATTTAGAAGTGGGCAGAGATTGCATAAGTAGAGATTGGTGATGGTACGATGAATCAAAGCAAATGACCTAAACTGTTATAATAAATTCTATCACGCACTGCAATCTATTTTGTGGCATTTATTTTATATAGATTTTTATTATGTTTTTTTGTGACTCGTTAAGATGCAACAGCTGTTCAGCTAACAGTAATACAAGTCTTGCCCTAACCCGCAAGTGGATTTAATGATTTTTGTGGCATTTTACATTTGTTTTCTTGCATATATATGAAAATCAAGACAATTTGTTTCTGTCTAGGTTGTGCCACATAAGGAGATTTAAAAATAATTAATCAACTAAGTATCTTCTGAATTGATTTTGATCTTGACATTATGATTTTTCTTAATATCTGTTGATTTTTATTTTTTTTTTTTAATTTTTCACGAAATTTAACCTTTTAAGAATTATATATGTAGGTATTGTGTAACATATTTTTTGCCGATAATTAACAAGACTGTTTAAAGAATTCAATGTAAAAAAAAAAAAAAATTTTGTCAGTTTTAATTTTTTTTAAAAATATTTTATTCGAGATAATTCAAAAATTCGAAACAAAAAATGAATCAAATTAGCTAGCTGTATTTTTTTAATTATTTTTTTTTTTATTTTTCACTATTTTTGGGAAATATAAAATCGATTAGATAATTATCTACAATTTGTTAGAGGGCAGTTTGTCTTGGACAAAATTCCAAAATATGCAAATAATTATTATTTGTAGATGCTAATTTTTACGCACTCTATGGGTTTTTGATCAAAAAAAGGGTCCCTGATCATATTTTTTGAATTAATTTCATATCTAATGTAGAATAAAACAAAAACTGTTTTCTGTTTTACGTTTATAATTTCGTCATTAAAAAAATATATATAGGATCAAAATTCATCATCCATAAATAATAAATTAAACTATGCATTAAAAATCAATTATAACCAAAAAAAAAAAAAATTATAAACCTAAATTTCTGGACTATTAACCTAAAACTAGTATTCCACAAAAATTCACATAATTACATCAACGCCGTCTGTATAAGCAATAAATTCAAATAAGTTGCGGCCATTTTCTTAAAAAAAAACCAAAGTAAAAAAAAAATTAAAAAGAAAAAAAAACATAATAAAAATTCCAATCAACACAAAATAAGTACATAATCAAAGCATTTAATAAATTAAAATCCAATAATCAAGCATGTAGCATTAATTTGAATAAACGACACTAAGATAACGGAGATGTGTTTGATTTTTATTCAGACTCTTTGATGATCACCAATAATAGCCATACCTAACCTGTATAATAATTCTTGCCCATGACTCTCTGTCTATATATAGAGAGATTATAAGTCATATATATGGATACATATATACTGTATAGACATATACAGATGCATGTCTAATGTACGGATATGAAAAAAAAAAATAAAAATTATAAAATACATAAAGGCCCCTATCTATCGGTTTAAATACAATAATTATATTCTAAGTTGGAGGAAGTATGGCCGAAAGGCAAAAATGTAATAAGCGACAAAATTATTACAATGTGCGTACCATCCTATGGTATATATTGCCATGGAAAATCTTTCTATTATTGATTTGATTCCAGATGTATTGAATATGTTATTTCTAAGAAAAATTAAAGACACGAACCTACACTCAGAATAAAAAATAGTTAGATCAATTACAAAACTTATTGATTTTCAGTTAATTACGACTAACTACAAAGTATAATTAAATCAAGTAAAATAGTGAAGATTTATTCTTGATTAAAAAAAATTACCTACTTTTAGTAATATTTAAATATTTTATTAATAGTTCTTCTTCTTCTTTTTTACTATATTTTTCGCTAGTGTGTTTTGAAAATTAATAGGTAAAATCTTCCCGGATAAAATTCGTAAATTTTTTTAAAGATTTTTTCCTATTAATTTTAATTTCAGTACATTTAAGGCGAAGGGATAAGAGTTCGAAACCGATTTCAGTGTGTTTCTCACAAATTCTATCATCGTATGAAGCAACCACTTTATGATGAAACATTCACTTTATGATATCATTCTGTTTTGATCGTTTGATTAAATTTGTTTATCTCAGTCAACATTTATTCGAGAATTAAAAAAAATAAAAATATTACTTAATAATATACAAGTGGGGTAACAGATAATATAACCAACCACAACTCGATATTGATATTAAAAAAAAAAATAATAAAAAATTAAATAATCTTCTCTGTGTATCATGTAAAACTACAGAGTAAAAATTAATGAATACCTGATAATGCTATGTACATTAAAATATTTACATCTTTTAAATAGATAAATTTACCTACGTATACATACATATATGTATAATATAGCTTAGTATTAAATATATTTACTATTAGTTAGAGTGGATTTGTACAGTTATCTTGATTTTGCCCATGTATGTTCTGAATGTGTACAAAAATCGTTTGAACGGTCTATAACTCTATTTCCGTATGGTTGGTTGGTAAACTTTTTGTACCTAATAATGTACGTAGAGTACATACATATACTTATTAACAAATAATGTGGAATTGGAACCTAAACCTAAGCGCTTACGCAATTTTATATATGTATAAACATAAAATTAGAGCTATAGATCTAGTTTATGGACCAAAGTAATGTGACATTGTGCCGATCAGATTTTTTTCTTTTTTTTTCATCATCGTCGCCACTTTTTCCATTTCCATCCATCGCACTATTTCCATTTACTTCTATTATTATTATTATTGTTGTTATGTAAAAATAGTCAACTAAATATGGTAGGAAATTAATTATAATTATGTGGGAATTTTTAAGTGATTAATTTTGATGTTAATTAGCTGTAGAGTTGTGTGTAGATATGTAGGTAATTATGCAAAATTAGTAGCTTTACTATACACATCATAATTTATTGTATCATGGAAAAAGTAGTCACTTAACATCGGTTAATAGGGATTTGACTTCAGTTTTCTCACGATTTTGAATAATAAAGGCACGTATGAAGATATAGTTATTAAAAAAAAAATTATGTATGTAGATCTTCTTTAGGGCGATTATTTAAAAAATTAATTCTACTGCTTACAACAGAATTAGTTTCTGCCAGCTCGGTTATATAACGCTACGAAAAATTGTTATGAATACCTTGGAAATTCTATTAGAAGTCTATAACATTTTCTGTTGGATATGTAAAAATTTCGGTTCGGTTGAATTGCCAAATAACTCTGTAAAACCACAAATAGTTCCTTAGGCAAAATGTAAAACTGTAATAAAGAATTTGTCAGTAGGTAGTATAGGGGAGTTCTGGCTCACATATCGAAAGGTATGATGTGTAAGAGATGCCAATATGTGACGAAAAAAAATGTCTCGCTCTAGCAAAAGGGGAAGATTAGGAAGAGTTTTGTATCAATCAATATACAGATTCTGTATCTAATCCATTTCTCATTTTACTAACATCAACAAGTATACAACTAACTTAAAACAGTCACATTATACACATCAACAGATCTTATACACAACACCGTACAAATGCAAAAAGAATTTATAATTTCCCAAAAAAAATAAAAATAAATAAATAAAATGAAAGCCTTTAGTTAGATGTTACATAGAGAGGCACACTCTTATCCGTTCTTTGATCAAGTACAATCCATTCATATTTCTTCTGCAAACAAAATCTCAATTATTAATCTCAATCCGTACATATACGTATAAGTCTTAAGTATACTTAAACCCTAGCGCGCATATGTATAGAAATCGAATTTCAACGCGATGTACTGAGTTGTGTACTTGCGAAAAAAAAACATACATCAGAGATTTATCCACCTATATCTCTCTCTATACTTAGGTAGTGTGTTATAGGCAGCACATAAAATAATAATTTAATATAAAATCTAAGATGTATTGCGGACAAGTTAAGTTTCTCTTGTTCACGCTCGACGAGGTAGATGTGTTATTTATCGCTAGAGAAATGTGTTATTCTGTTTATATTGCGATTTTCGATTATTATGTTGGAAGTTTTGTTAATGATAATCGTTTGGCAAGGTGACATCTATGTCTTTGATTGGGAGCTTTGTTTTCATTTTGTATGAGAATCATACCTAGAGATTCAATGATTTTTAATACGTGGGGGTCTCTAAGTCTCATTTTATTTGTGTCGATTTGAAGAAGATTTGGTTGTGATTTATCGTTGTACATAAATTACGGTTATTTTACACCCATGAACTAAATGACCTAAAAAAAAACCTATAATCACCAGTATGATAGATTTTTCTGGATATCTTCATCTTTTTTTCTGATAACTCTGTTGACTTTCAAATGTCTTATAGTAGAACATTAAAAAAACCTAATAGGTACCAAATTTACAGTTGCGGACATTGAAATAACACACTCCTTTATATTATATGGCATTCTATTTTAGCACGGTAAAATGTATTTAATGCCGCTCAGTAAAATGCTCGTGCCCCCACTTTTAGAACACCTGTGCTAATTGAATGTTGTACAATAATTCGTTGAAATAAGTTTAAAAAAAAATTAAATTTATTTAAAAAACTGAAGTGACTGTAAGTTGTTTAATATTATAATAAAAAAAATTTGTCTAATATTTATGTGAGTGTGCTACATGAATGTCCGCAACTGTATGTTGTAGCTATTACACCTTTTCACCTTTTTTTTTTGTTTTTTAATAAACATAAAGGTACAACTACAAAATGTAATGGAGGTAGGTAATAGTTGTACGGAGAAATTAACAAAAAATCACTTACAATCTAGTACATGATGTAGGCGGCACATAATGTCTATCCAAGACAATTATTATTTTCTATGCGAGCATTCTTTGTGGAACTTGACTTACCGACCAATTTGACAGATGTTGGTTATTTTCATTGAAGAAGGAAATAATTATTATCTAGATAGAGAAAGAGAGAAAGAGAAATAGTGGGTGATATACAAAGTAATTTGTGATATGGTTTTCTGTATGTCAAACACTCAACACACATAAATTAAAAGTTTCATTCGCTTAGTATATTATGTAGCTATATAGTTCTCCCAAAGAGAAATGTTGGCTACAAATAAAAATTTTATTTTTGGGACACGCACAAAGGCATATATATACCAGCAATATAATGTACGATAATGCCTGGTTAAATGCATAATGTGGTGCACTGACAATGTGTTGACTGGCCAAGTGATTTATGTACCTTTTGGTGCTTTCGAGACTTGGCTTTTAAGCAATTTACATGGTTACACAGGCGCACACAAACATACAAACACATAGTACTGTTTTGATTTGTTGTAATTAATGGAATTTTGTATTCTTGTCAATGAATGGCCCATAAAACGTTTTCGAAAATGTCTCGGCATTGTTTTACATGAATAATAAATTGGCTCTGATGTGATGTGACTTTTTGTTGAATTTGGAAGCATTTAACAATAGAGAAAATCAATGTTTCTTAATCAAAGTCAGTTAAATTACATAAATACATTGTAAGCATGGCTTTCTTATAAAATATGTATGAGAAATATTGAATTTTCATTTTTTTCCGTATGAATTGATAAAGATTTGAAATGAAAGAAAGAAATGATATTTTATGGGTTTACAACAATATATGTATTCAAGCTAGATCACTACTTTTACGTCTGTTCTGATAGAGCTATATCAATAAAAAAAAACACATAATAGCTATTAATTCGAATTGTAATTTAATTTATGTTATTTTTGCCAACAAAATAATATATAGAACAAGTTAAACAAACTCGAATATAGAAAAAAAATAAACATCTTCATAATATTGCCACAATATTATTAGGACAAATGTCACAACACTATATATAATATGTATGTAGTTGCTAACCATAACAAACTGCAACAAATTCAATTTTTTTTCAAGAATATACTATAAGAAAATTTGTCCTAAATGTGTCCCAAAATCAAAGATACAGTATTATTTGTACTACTTGAATTAAAAATACGTTAATTTTGATTGATTAGATGTAGAAATTTAAATTAAATTAAAATCAAAAAAATCTCGATTGCCGGTAAACGGCTGCAAATCGCTTTTTATCATTCATTTTCCATTCATCTTTCTCAAACAACAACAATAAAAGCATGTTGTCGATTCAACTGAATGATTTACGGCTCTAAAAAATTACTTACAATCAAAGAACAGCTGGTGTTAATGACTAAAATAAGATGTACGCAAGTTTTTAAGACTGTAAATCAAGTAAAAATTCAGGGCGGCCCCGTATATACACCAAACTATATAAACCAAAATAATATAAATGTCGGCTATATTGTAGTCGAGGTTTTTTTTTAATATATTCAAAACATGTTTTTAGATAGAGAGAGAGAGAGAGAGTAAGAGAAAGAGAGAGAATTACAAAAATTTATTCTAATAGTACAAATGAGCCAAATTAAATAGAACAATATTCATAAATTAGCAGAAATTTATTGGCGCGCTGAAAAACAAATTCGAAAATGATCCGCCAGTTATGGTACCGGCAATCATTTTCTTTAATTATATATGTATGCCAAATACTTAATATTACTTTATATGCGCGGTCAACTCTACATTTATAATATAATCATTTGGTTGTGGTCTGAAAAAGGCGCGGTTGGAAGATATTATTTAGTAATAGCACCTAATAAATAAAATGTTTTAAAGTGTTCCCAATGCAAATTACTACTATTAACTTAGATTGTGTATAAATTAATGAACCAAATTTAAAATATTATGGTAAAATCCAATTAGTATATTTTTGTATTTTAGTATAAATTGTTTTAACCCAATTAAATAAAGATTCGATTTCAGTATTTTAATTTTGATATTTTGTAAGTAAATATACAAGGTAATCGATTGTTTCAATTTATTACATTTTTAATTTTAATAATTTTTGTTTCAATTAAAAAACAGTTTTTTTTTAATTGCATTAACAAAATATAGCGATAATCGAAAACACTTATTACATTTAAGTAATACTCTAATATTTAAAAAAAAAAAATTATAAATTTTTAAAATTCTGTATTTTTAATGTTTAAATAAGTTCTTAAAAACATAAAAAATCCAGTACAAAATCAAAAACATTCGAACACGAAAATTAATAAAATCTAAAAACCGGAAGGAATAATTGGCTAATATATGTATATATGTACAATTGTACATATATTGAGTAAATTGAATACAAAAGATCAAAAACCCAAGAAATGACATAAAATTAATTACAGCGCCATAACGGTAGATCGTTGAACTTTTTAATATATTAATTAAATCTTCATAATTTTATTCTCTATCATTTTCCTTTTGTTCATTTTTTCCGTAATCCAAATATTTTTCGAGTAAATTTTATTGAAATATTCTGTAATAATTTCGGGATCTCTATCATTATAGAATAAAATGTAAGAAAAATTACGTTGAGTGCCATAAAAAAAATGAAATTAATTACACAAAATTTATAAAAGGTTTGTCCCCTTTAGAGAAAGAGAAAAAAAAACTAACTCAATCAACCAAAATTTAAAACATAAAGAAGATGTGTAAAAGTGTACAATTTTTTTTATTTTTTATTAATTTTTTTTTTTTTGTTCACATCCAGATATAGACGTATGATGCCACTTCCTGTACATGACTAACATAATTTCGTTCAAAAATCCCATCAAAAATTCTTAACATCACTCGTGCAGAATCTCATTTTGTAACATCAATCCCAATCATACCAACCAGAGAGAGAGAATGTGTATATTTTCAGACATTGTCAAAGCTCCATTAATACAACATTTTGTAGCCTATATATAAATAAATAAAAAAAAATTGTGATGCGTGCGTACATTGCAATTTCCTCATTGCACTGCAGTATATATAAGTATATATAAGGGGTCAATGTACCCTTACACAATTTTCTAGATAGCTTAGACAAGACAACAAAATTAATTTTATAATAAATTTGTATGTAAACACACATCATAACAAAACAGTACAATATATTTTTGTGTAGTATTTGTTGTAATGAATGGATTTTCTATTTGGAATTAATTTATGTATGGATCGTAATTGTATGGCATGTATAATGTATGTATAATAAAATTATAATTAATTAATTTTTATTGTACAATTTATACAATGGCGAGACAATTTCACATAATAAACAAAATGTAAATTGGCGACAAATAGAAACAAATCTACAACATATATAGAAATGATAAAGTGAGCCGGGGTCATCGTAGTATAATTTATAATAAACAATTTTGTACGCAGCATTTAAAATGTTCTATGCGCAAATGATTTAAAGTAATATACATAGCAAGTACTGTGTCATAATCACAAATATAAATATGATGTCATTAAATAAAAACAATATGTATTGTACATTGTCATATTTTTAAGTAAATTATAGATTAAATGAGTTAATACCATAAACTACTTAATATGGTTGGTACTTAAATAATTGGGACAATAAGTAATATTTCATAATAACATAATGGTCTTACGAGATTATTTCAATTTGGGATACTGCAGTGGAAAATTACTATAATTTAAATACTTTTTGTGACACGCAATATAATCATAAATTGGTCTGTAACCTTGTAACATAATTAGTTAGGAAAATTCTTGAATAACTAATATCAATTAAATCGATAAATTATACTTTGGGACACTATACGTTTTAGGAACAATCCTTATATAATTAAGTTACAATGTACAATGAATTAATGGGGCAATTAATTTATGTTATCTTATTTTTTGGAACATATCACAAATTTTCAAAAAACAATTATAATTGTGACTTTTCGACATACATACTCGTAGATTATTTAGGACAAGGACTGAAATCAAACCCATTGAACTTTAATAATAAAAGGTCTTTAGTTTTTTTTTGGGACATCGTTATAACTATTTGTGACACGAACTAAGAAAGAACACAAGAGAGTGAAAAAATACCGTGCAACTATCAACATAGAATCCTTAATGTAAAATTACATGTTTTTGTAATGGCGGATCTGTCATAAGGGTAGAATAAATTGTAGGCCTCTCTCGCCGAAAGATTATAATTTTTAAATGCCATTTCAAAATTCTTTACATAATAAATTCAGATAAAATCTAATCGGAACATTACTCCCCTTTTCACTTAAAAGAAAAAGAAGAAGAAGAAAAAATGCTGCAATACATGCAGTACCTTCCTTTATTTTCATTTAATTTGGTCGTTTGTTGTAACGTGTGCATTTTAAATAAATGACCAGAGCGTTGATATATAAATATTAATTTATCTTCTGTACCAACAGCACATTAAAACATGTTTGGGAAGAAATGTACAAAATAGAAACTGCACTTGGCTGCCGGGTACACTATACAAGAAATTTATGAGAAAACAACATACTGAGGAATGTCTTTTTGTGCCATAGCTTTTGCAATGTTGATTATTGGTGGGTAAACGAAGGAGCACTTGTTTTTTGTTGACATTTTTTGATTTAGTTAATGGGTATTGTAGTTAGTAATGTTGTTGTTGTTGTTGCTGTTATGTGTGGAAATGGATAGTCTTTTTGTTCCCCTTTTGAGCCTGCTCTTTTTTTTTCCTCCTTCTGGCTGCACAGTCTTCTTCTTGCAAATATTTACTTGTTAGCTCTCGTCTATTGATCATATATCATATGAAGTTTTATATAAAATTTATTTATTGCTGATTATACGATGTCCTTATAGTTAAACTATTTATAGAAAAAACGGTTTGGATATTAGACTTCGATAGTGTGTTCTCAAAGCACAGAAAAAGTGATAAAATATTCGTTTTATAATAGTCACTTTAGGAGTTAATTCTCTTGATTGAAATTGCCGTGTTAAATCGAAATCGTGTAATTCAAGTGTCGTGTAAATTGAGGGATGGGTGTATTTATATTCACAACAATGAACAATATAATATCCCGTATAAGAAAGGAAGATTTTGTCTATAAATAAATTACGTAATGTGAGGAACAATATTTTTTTCAAAGATCAGAACGAATTTTTGCGGTCTGGTTCCATTGATGAAGGAAAAGTGACCACTATTTTATTATGTATAAAGAGAGTTTAAGTTTTTCTTTGGTACATTTATGATGCTATATGGTTAAGTCGCCCGTCAAGAAATGTGTCATCGGAATTGCCAAAACGTAAGGTTCGAATCTTTCCAGAGTGATATTTTCTAATTTTAATTATTGAAATAAATCTCAAAATAATCTAATGTTGAATATGGATGTCGAACCGCCGTCTCAACAAAATATCCTACGAACTTTTTCAACTTCAATTGCTATCATAGTCATTTGAGTTATTTGTTGATTTATTGTTTGGCGTGAGAGCGGAGGTTCCAATTCCCTCCTATAATCACACGTACGCGATACACTACCTCCTGCAAAATGAGGAACGACATAATGACAGTAATGATAGAACGAACGGTTCAGTGCCGGAATTAACTATACTCAATTCAGGACATTAGAATGAAATCCAATTATCGTATTAAAAATTCAATATAAAATTTACTTTCTGCATTCTATTTTTACCCCAATAATTTCATAAAAATCAATAAATCAAAAATGAAACAAATGCTCATGCAGTGTACATGTTTTAACAGGAAGCTACTCCATTTATTATACTTATATCGACTTATCTTATAGGCTTATAATAATACTTGAGAACATACTTAAAATATAGGCATAAACACCTCACCATATACAATACATACATACATACATATAATATATAGGAGCCGCGAGAAGCAATAGAAATACTAGCTGTGCGCAAAGACGTTCCACTTGCAAGAAATATAATCCAATTCCAATAAAATGTATGTCTTTGGTTCATTATGCAAACCTCAGCGACTCATAAATAAGCCATATGGACAGGGTAGCAGCATTTTGTAATTTTTTATAATTCAAATGAAAAAAGAAAAAAGAAAAAAGAAAAAAGAAAAAAATCAATAATACAAAACACGTCACTACTCACTAGGTGCAATAAATTTAATTTTTGAAATTTTGTGTAGGCCGCATGTGTAAAACACAACTCATTGGAACTATGAGCAATTTATAAAACAAAATCGTATAAAATAAATGTTACTTAGACTGGTATTAGGTACCTATTTAGAGATGAAGTTTTAACTTACTATGTCGAAATCACATAACCAACGGATACAGGATTTGATCTCATATAAAATTGACTCTAAGGTATAAATGTGCGGCACAATGACAATGCCTCTCTCTCTCTATATCTATATGAAAAAAAAAATAAATTTATTCATGGATAAATGCAAATTTATATATCACATTTTATGTAAAGTGCAGCATATATGTACTTATGTATATGTATACACATACGCCAAAGCAACACTTTGGGAAGTAAATGCGACTTTTCCATATCAACCTACGTAGACTTTTAATTTAGCATACTTTGTGTCCCGGTATTACATAGTTAAAGAGTAGATTGTTCAAATGTACTTAGCTCTGGCTAAATGTTACGCTTGAAAACATTTTCAATTTTAAATGGAGGTGTTTTTCTTTTCAGCTCATGATGTAAGTTGATGTGAGATGTGATTAATTTAATTTAATTTTAACGACTACTAAGTACTCAATACGTTAGCATATGTTTATGCATATCGGTCGACATTATTAAACAAAAAAACATAAAAAAAAATTTCAATGGTAAATATATGGACAGTGCCCATATTGGTTTATATCACGAATCGCCACTGTAATTCGTTCGAAATTATCTCAAACAGTTTATCTTACAGATTTATCTCACATTTATATGATAGACATTTAATCTCATAGAGAATTTATCTCATAGACATTTTTCTTGTAGCCTTATGGATTATCTAAAACACACACAATACATTTCATTTATACATATTTACCTCGTGGACATTTTATCTCGTGAACAGTTTGTCTAATCGAAAATTTCGCTGTTTGACAGTTGGAAAAAAAATTAATTCATGCATAAAGTCTTAGATTCATTGGTATGGAAAGAGTTATAACTTAACAGCTTTGCCAGGAACACCAAAAACTAGACTAGATTCACGATTTACGATAAGATTAATAATAATCTGTAAAATATATTTTATTATGGTTATTAAAAACGATTTTTTAGATCCAGTTCCTTTGAGTTCTTCCAATATTGTTTTAAAGTTGGGGACGATTTTTTTCTTATAAGGAGTAAGAAGTAGGTCCTATTATAATCTAAAGGAAATATTGTAGTTTTTTTCATTTTTATCTTTTAGAACTATAATTTGTCTGTCGATTGCACAAAATCATAACTTCAACATAAATGTAGGATATAATAATAATAAAATAAAAGTCATTACAAAATATGCCTATATATTATTATATAATATAAATAAATTAATGCAATTTATCATTTTGCTCTTTCTTAATTTGTTGCAACTTGCAACTGGCCAATAACAACCATAGCCATATACAATACATATTTATTGGCAATATACTAGCAAGAAAATGAAATGTCATTTGAAATAATTAAAAATAATAAATACGATTACATATAATTCATTATTACGAGTAAATACAATTTGGATTTATTACTCTTGACACCGGCACTTTGCAACCCAGAGAGACTTTCGATGCGATAAAAAATGAGATGAAGAAATAAAAAAAAAAAATTTGTGCGCTGCGGCTTTTAACAAGTGAATTGGTCAAATGATATTAATTAATGTATTCTAATTGAACAATTTGTTATAATACCAGTATGATAAGTAAATGAATTATAAAAGAAGAGACAAATGATATATTTAACTTTTTAATTTGATCGTAATAATCATTCACAATTGTTCAAGAGACAAACGGAATGGCTATTTAAATTTTAATTGTATTTTTTTGTAATTTACTCCCCCTATAAAGTTCTTCGATAAGGTTCTTGTAATCTGTATATGTCATTAATAACTATATTGTACAGATTAACTATATTGTTTGAATATTATTCATTTTGATCAGTTAAAGTATATTCAAATAGTAGAGCCAATCTGTACAATACAGTTTTACAACAATAATTAGTTAGACAATAATGAAATTTTGTATACCTATATTAACTAGACACGACGTTGCGTTATGCTGCCAATTTTTATAAAAAAAGCGCTCAGCCTCTTAAAAAATTTTAATTGCTATTTTATTTATTTTTTACAGCCAAAATTCTAATTTTTTTTTTATCATTAACGTAATTCAACTGCACTTATTTTTAAATTAGCCTCATAAATAGTAAAAGTGAATATTTTTTATGTGCTGTAAAATTTAAAACCCAACAATAATATGTAATCTGACTATGGGTTCATATTGCAAAACACCAGACATTTCTTTCAAAAAAAAACAAATAAAAAAAGATCATTATTTTATCGTCTCGGCGTAAAATGGCTCTTTTGTACATTTTCAAAAAACAACAACAACGGCAAAAAAAAAACGCTATCCTACCTACTAAAATCATATTACACAAGAGCCATCTCCAGAGCCAATACAAGAGTTTAATGGCATTCTTTGTTTTGTTATTAAATGTAAATAAAGATGTGATAATACTCGAGAGTAAAAATAAAATTTTAAAGAAAACAATTATGTATATCAGAGATTATCGCAGTATCCAACTGGAAAATATCATCAAGAGTTTACAGAGGAATCCAACAAAACCAATAAAAAAAGAGATAATTGTCTTGGAAGATATTATTATGTCACTAAATCGTTATGAATACTAACGAATAGTATTTTTTTTTTCTTTTGGGTAGTCACAATATTTTTGATATTCTTTTTTTAAATTTTATATTCAGGTTACGATCATAATGAAAATGATCATTATCATTATCTTTTCTTCTGGCCCTCGTGCGACATATTTAGACATTCCATTAATCGCAAGTTATTTATAGCTAGTTGTGTTAATAGCATTTGATGGTTTTTTCTTCTCCCGGAATATCTATGAAATAATGTCCTTACAGCTTAAAGAGGGATCCAAACCACCCGACTTTAATTCAATCTTCATATCACTGAGATTAGTTAGCTATTCAACGGTAGGCACCTTAAAACAGACCAGTTTATTTCATTGCACCGTAGTTTAGAACCTAAAGTATTTGTAAGGCGTGAGGGTGTGTTTTATTTACATAGCGAAATCAGTTTTCGAGTTATCGACAACACGCTGTTGTTAGACTGGCTGTAACTTGAATTTTTCAAACAATATTATGGTTCATATTAACTTAAAACTTCACGACAAACACTACTTTTTTTGTGTATTTAAAAAAAAAAAACTTAAATATGGAGAATTTCATCATTGATTTGGTATTTCGTCTAGACATTTCTTATAAAAAAAAATAAAGGTTTGAAAAGCGTATCGACTAAACATTTCACGACGACATAATAACTACATTTATTTGAAAAATTCGTTCCATATGGGATATGGCAAAAAAGATAGAGATATATACGATTTAGTTGACTATTTTTTTATTATCATTAATGTGTCTGGTACACGCAATTTTTTTCTTTCATCACCTTTGGAAAAACATGTAATAAGTGCATTTCCATTTATTTTATTCGATGCGCAAAAATAAAAATAGACAAATGCACTGGATATTTTATTATATAAATATAAATCTGGTTTTATAGAAATGTGATATGTGCGCACCGTGTTATTGTTTTGTTTTTTGGTGGAAGAACAGAGAAAATACTGGCTGGAGGAGAAGAGCATTGCAAAAAAAGAAGAAAAAAAAAACTTAAAAAACTTTTTGATTATATAAATATAGACTTTGGATATGTAATAAAAATGCTGTGTACGCCAGAAAGCAACTTGTCTGCGTGCGATCCAAAACAATGTTGAAATGGTATTTATATATGGAGGAATATAAAAAAAACGGATAAAATTACCATTAAATCAAGAATTGTTTTAAATATTTGTTCTTATGGAATGCCATGGAATGCATTTTTCTCCCCATATATGTATGTGTAAGAAAATTCAATTGAAACTTTAAATGGAGCTTCTTATAGCTTGCATCATATGACATAGTATTTGGAAATTTTTATAAGTAAATCTTCATAATTTTCACACAAATAATAATAAAAACATTTGGCGTATTTTTAATTTGTTTACAAAAAATGGTCAGACACAACACTGGTCACGCCTACTAAATTCAAATGAAGTAAAACTTTAATTATACAAATTGTCAATTAATCGAATCAGTGGTGTGGTGTACTTCAAGAAATAAAATCGGTGGGTCAGTTTTTCATTTTTCACATGGTTGTTTTTGTTCAGTTCGATTCTGTCTAATTTGTCATTTTCTTAGTTCAATTTTCCCGCCATTCATCATCATCCATTGTTTTATGTGGGAACATAGGCAATTCTTATTTTTTAACACCAATAGCAACCATTTATGTATACAATGTTAATTTATTTCTAAATCGTCTTCTATCACATTGGAAGAACGAACCTTATGAGAATTATAAATCCTGTCAGAGGCCCTCCATAACTTGTCCACTCAAAAAGAATGAATGATCTGTATTTTCAGTTTCTCATCGATGAAAGAATAAACCAAATCTTTTTTAAATTAAAAATAATGCAAATTTTCATATTTAAGATTTTTGAATTTTCCTCACCACAATCAAAAAAAAAATATTTTGTGATTTCTCTTTCAATTTCATTCAAGTACATACAACATCTCAATTTTATTTATTATTAATATCATAAAAATCAATAAGTTCCATTGATAAATTTGTCAATTAACATTTTTAGATATCACCAATTTTTTTTTTTTTTTAATTTTTAATCATAAAAAGCAAAATATCTCTTTTCTTTCATCTTCGATGGGAAAATTCCATATACATAATGTTAAATATCACATATTCATAAGTATATGTATGTATAAAAAAAATCTCTATACATAAAATTAACATTAATGTTGAAAGCAAAATCACATACCCAAATACATTCGAAGAAGAAGCAAAAAAAAAAAAAAAAACGACTTCAAAGTAATTGTATGAAAATAGCCTAAATACAAAGGCTAAGACATTAAAATAAATTAATTACAGAAAAAGATAAAATTAATTGTAATGTGCTCGCATGCAATTAAACAATGAATTTGTGTTTTTGTTTTATAGAAAATAGGTCTAAGATCTTGTCATGAGTAACGCTCTAATTTTTCTGTGAAGCATTTCATATATACATATAATTGTTATTATATAGGACAGTGTTTGCCAAACTTTTATTATTAGCGTGGTTATTTTGTTCTTCTATTATTAATCGTTTCTATTGACATTTGAGAAGATCTTCAAAGGCTGATATATTTTGTATGTCTATTTTCGGAAATTTTTGAGTAATTTTATAAATAACTGCATCTTAATAGTTCCATAGAAGATTGTCTTACTTCTCTCTGTTTTTATCTTTTAAATGGTTCGGATTTGGTCGTACAGCCAAAAAGCATCACAAAAAACGTATAACATAATATGCTTATTCTTTTCCACTGTTATCTTACTCAGGGTGTTATCTGATGTCATTCTCTATGTAATTGGTATAGAATGAGTGAACATATGAGCAAATAAGAGAAACATAACATAGAATGCTTCACATCTTACTCACTTCCACTGTTATTATACTCAGGTGTTATCTATTGATTTAGAATGAGTGAACGAACATATGAGCGAGTAAGAGAAAATTTATGGCGTCAAAATTCAAATTTTGAATTCCACAACTAATAACCATCATTCGTTTGACATTATATAAACTTATAAAGACTCTCTTCCTATCGCAAATGTTGGCGACTTACTTAAATCTTATATTAAGTGGGTTTTTCTTTATCCTAAATGCAGGCGGATATTTTTTAATTCTGTAATTTAATAATAAATAATCTAATCTAAAATTTAAATCCACGAATCTAGACTACCTATTTGCGATTACATTTTTATACCAGCATACGATGACGAAACAGTTTTGATCGCGTCATAATTAATTGTTGATAATGATTTTTTAAAAAAATTCTTTTGGTGTTTTTTGGCTTTTGTCTTTTTTATAAAGTCAAAAATTACTCGTTTGTACAACTTTCAACTCAAAACCTATTTATTTTGTCATTTTAAATTGCTTATTTTGTTCTCTTTGCCAGAGATTTTGGTAATTTTTAACGTACGAAATTAATGCAAAACTATTAAACGAATCTTCGCATAGCACACATTCGAAATTACTGTCATGTAGTGTAATCTAGTATCCTATACATATGCATACATATACACTATAGTATAGATATTGTGCTATTGACTGTATTTTAATACTGGCCAAAAACGGTATAATAATAAAATATGAAAAAGATTTTGTCTAATTTAAATTAATTGAAGTCGATTTAAATTTAATGTTTTTTAAATTTATTTGTGTTGTGATTTTTATCTAAATTGTTATAAATTTATTGTATTTCATTCAATGTTATGGGGAAAGTTATATGATGATGTCTTTTAATTTTATTAAATGTGTGAAGAGTGAAGGCGTATTTTCGTGCAGTTTTGAAAAGATTTTTTTCATTCGATTTTATGATTATCATCGAATAGGTACATTGAAATATTATAAATTATTTATGTGGGATTTTTCTAGTTAATCTATTCGTAAAGATATTGTAATATTTGTTGTAAATTGATAAATAGAATGTTGAGAATTAATTGCAAATAGGTTTTTGGGACACAACTATAGAAATTATTATGCAATCATTAAAAATGTGAGTGAGAGTGTTAAAAATTATTTTTTTTTAATTATTTATGAAAAGTACGGCAATAATTTTTTTGTTATAGTCAGAAGAAAGTTTGAGAAAAAGGATGTGAGCCGAATTCGACATTTTTTTTTCTGTAAAATTTCGAAGAAAGTCTGTCAAATTTTGACGTGATGGATGGTTAGAGGAAGTCAAAAATAGATTTTTTTTCTAAAAATCTTTTCAATTTAGTGAATACGATATAAAAATCGAAATCTAATAAATGTCATGCTTTAGCGAAACATTTACACAATTTTACATTTCCAGTTGACCTCATACTCAAATTAATTCGAATCGTATGTTATGTATGAATTCAAAGTATGTACTTAATTATAGGAAAATTACGATTAGATTAATCTAAAAACAAAAATATTAAGTAAATTGTAGGTACCTGATCTAATTAACCAATTTATTCAATATATATAGGTAAATGTATGTATATAGGCAAGGTTGATTTGACAAAAATTATCAAACGAAAAAAATATTAAAAAAAAAAAATTCGACTGATAAGTGATAACAAACCGCACCGTATCTTATAATTTCCTAACCTGATACCGTGCTGTGCCTATATACAGTGTTCCATTTATCATTCATCGGTATTGTTACAATTTAGTTACTACACATCAAATTTACTGTCTTATAGTAATTTGTACAACAACCACGGTGTGTGTGCATTGTGTAATGTTTTCTTATTCAAAAGAAATAAATCAAATCGAAAAACAAAAAAAAAACTGAACGAAACGATTTGCAAAAGTTTATTTTCCCACATGTTTTATTATGATTTATGGAATTAAATTTATGATGAATGCCACATGGACATTAATTTTGTAAAAAGAATTAAAAAAAAAACACACTTTTGTTAATAAATATTCATTAATTTTTGTTGTGTACATAAAAATGTTTTTATTAAATTTGTATGTGTTTGTGTTATAAATTAAGTACTGTTCAAAGAACTGGGTTATTTTACAATTTAATATAATGCCAAGTATTTCGCAGAAAATTCGCAATGCATTTTCATGGAATTCGGATACATATTCATTAGATGATGATCACAAGAATCATCATCGAAATCGAAAGGTTTGTCTATATAAATTGGTGTTCTTCATGGTTCAATGTTTGGCACTCATATTGTTTGTAATGTATATTAATGACTACAAAAATATTAAAATCACACAATTAAACATTGTTTATTGTATCTAATTTGTAAGTTTTGCCTATGCATTTACATTTACAATGATAAATTGATAGAATTATTTCCTATTTACATTACAGATCATTCACCTTCATCCTCAGGTCTAACCTTCTAAGTTTACTTGAAACATATTTATACCAATCATTTTCATCTGCCAACCCATCAAATTAGCAAAATAAGGAAAAACAACAAATAGGTAGCTCTGGTAGACTTCAAAACTATCCATTTACCATAATTCCATAAATACCAGTTGTACCATTTTTTTTTCTGTCTTATTTTATTTAAAAAAAAAATAAAAACAGTGCCGCACACAGACCAGATACATAAATTCATCGCGATATACTTTACTTTATTTATGTTAATTTGCCTGGGTAAATACTGCAAATCATTTAATCTTCTTGATTTTACCGTTTTCATTTCAATTAAAACTGTTTTGATTATTGTTTGTCATGCAATTGATATTGGCTTGGCATTTTCATTTTGATTTTATTTAATAATAATTCATCATTATTGTTGTTGTTGTTGTTTTTTTATGCTTTGAAGACTGACAGATGACCAAAGACGATTTATATAATAAATATATAAGTAAATCTCATGCGCAGCATTTAATTCTTTACTTGATGTTCGTTAATTGCAAATTAATCGATTGTTGATTATCATGATAGTTGGAGTGCATTTATAAATTGCGGATTATGTATTTTATATTGTAGATGATTTTTAAAGGGAAAATAAAATTATTTTTAATGTTCATGCGTGAAGATCTGTTTGATGTTGTTGTTGGTTTTGGGTGTAACTACTGAGTAGTCATTTTTTGAAAATAAAATCGATGAGGATAATTACATAAGTCATGAAAATGTTTTAAAATTAATTTCTAGCAATTTAAAAAAAAAATGTTTTTGAATAATATAAAATTTAGCTAAAAATTAAAAATCGTTCAGAAATATTAAAAAAACGTATGTCGCCAAATTGTCAAAATGTCGTAAATTTAAAAATATCATTCCGTAAAAAAATTTATAAAAGAATATTTGAAAAATATCAAAATCAGACTGACAATACATCAGATATGACGAAATACAAATATTAATAAGGTATTAAATCAATTGTCTGATATTTTTATTTTAACCGAAAACCTTATAAATGTAAACTGTGAAAGCTAAACATTAATAAAGTTCTTTGCAGTATATTCTCCATACATTCTGGCGTTTATTTATCGTTAACTTTCAATTGCAAATAGTCTCTAAACGAAAATCTTTTATTTTTACAGAAACACACAATTCCAGTTGGTACAAACGGTGGGGCAATATCAAAAGCAACAGCTAAAAGGTTTGTGTAAATGTATATTTCTAAATCTAAATCATTACTAAATTATGTTGTGAATGTTGTGTGGCATAGAGCTTTTATATAGTTAGTGATATTACAAATTCGTAGTGACATCGTTTGCCAGTTAATAGAATGATGATTTTTCTGTTTACTTTAGTAGAAATATTTCTAATGAAAGTTCAATGTGGGGATATAGCTCAGTGGTAGAGCATTCGACTGCAGATCGAGAGGTCCCCGGTTCAAACCCGGGTGTCCCCTAATTTTTTTTTTTTTTTAAATTATTAATTATTTTTTCTCTTTATTTTTCTAGACTAAACCAAACCCCTAGTATTCGCTCAAACACTGGTGTACCACTAATTAGTGTAACTCGTCTACCATCAACGCAAATATTGGACATTACCACTCCTCGTCGACCGACGTCATCGACCACATCATCAACGGCCCGAGCACATCCATCAGCCACCACATCAACAAATCCATCATCATTAAGTCGAACACCACGAATAACTACATCCGTCACTAGCACCAAACCTCCTCTATCAGCTAGAATAACAGAATTTCGAAATAAAACCAGTCAGTCACAGTTGAAACCAAAGACATTGCCTTCAAAGCGTAACAGTTCCTCCAGTAGTAGTGGTGGTAGTTCAGTCATAGTAGAAAAACCAAAGATTCTTAGTACACCACAAAGAAGCTATCTGTTTGGCAGACCAAAGGTACAGGATAATTTGAATAATAATAACGTAAAGTTAGCGAATAGAAATATTCTAAGCGATAAATCATCAGGTGGTGATGGAAGTAAATCTTCTTCAGGGCTATTTTCATCATTAGTGGGAAAAAGGTAAGTTTGTAATATTTTCTTAGAATTTTGTTGGGATTTTAATTTAGTGACGCGAAAATTATGGTAAATCATGTTTGATATTAAAATTATCCTCGACTACTAAATTATGCCAGATGCAAATAACCAAATACGAAATTATCGAATTACTTAGGATCGAATATCCTAGCATCGAATACGATAGTATCGAAAACTTGTAGAAATTCAAACATTTTTTTGTGGGCTCAAAATAAAATTGGTGTGAGAGTGCTATAATATTGAATTCCTTAGCATCGAGTTTCCGCGATTTTTAATCAAACCTGTTCCAAAGCGCAGGCGCAGAATTTGATGCTTTGCCACTCTCATCAATTTTATTTTGAGCCCGCATTCATTAAAATGTTTCCATTTCTAGAAATTTTCGATGCTAGGGAATTCAGTGCAAGGTATTTCAATACTAAGGGCTCTTCCCTTTTATTATTAAAATTTCTAAATAGTTACGTAGACAGCTTAAAAGTGAATATATAAAATAGGCTGTTAATTAGTTAAAAAACCATTAGAAATGTCTGATATCATTCATTTTTCTTTAGACCTATCCACCTATTCTTTTCTCGGGAACCTCTTTGTTTGTCTTTTGTCAAAGATAAGATTCTAACATTTTTAATGTTACAAAAAGGAAAGAAGCAATGCCATTCTTATCAAACTTGTATTCTTCACTCTGATATCAACACGATTCAACAAATTATGGAATCGTTGATCCGGTTAGCATTGAATAAGCACAAATTGACATTTTTCTTTCATTTACATAACTATTTAGAATAATTTAATTACCTCAAATGCTTTAAAATGGATCAATATACAAATCCCAGAACTACAGAACATACTAAGGATAAGCCAATTTGAATCTTATTAACCCGGTAACCTCCTCATAGGTCTTCAATTATATGTATATCCATTATTCGTAATAGAGTTAGAAAATATATTTACACAGAAATGCACTCGCGCATTCTTTTGATGATGCCCCACCGTTATTTGCTGTGAATAATCTTATTTTACACATTGTTACAATGCAACACAATGTTGTTTATAAAAGTTTTTTTTAAGAAAAACCGATTTCTCATCATCATCACGTCAGCAATGCATCCATCACAACAAACATGTCTTGAAAATCTTGATGGTAGACTTGTAATTCACTTTGACGAAGATTTGTTTTGTTTTTTTGTGTCTTTGTTGTTGTTGTTGTTATCGTTGTTCATATCATATCAAAAGAAACAGAATTGGCATTTACTTTGTTGCCATCTTGAATTGAATTTAATGTTAGGCATACTAAAAGACATCATCCGACATAATGAAATGCGGTTGAAGAAGAACGTTTTTTTTTTGTGAAATTTCTTTATTTTCGTTGTTTCTAGAGCTACACAGACTTCTACATAGTGTTGCTGTGCCATGAGATTGCAGTTAACTGCATTTTAAACATTTTTTTTTTACTTTAATTTAATTTATTGTAAAAACATCAGAAATAAGTTGGATTCGGTTAGCAATGCAAGAACACATCTCAGTTTTATTGCAGCTTCTGAGAATTTTAATTTCATATTAACTTTGTCACATATGTCACACATTTTGTAACATAATTTATTGTCATAATATGTTTTAGTTGTGTCATTATGATGCAACTGCGCCTCTTGTTTTATCCATATATGTAGTTATATGTATGGCAGTGGTGCTGTACGAAATAAATGTGCGTCACGATGGCATGATAAAGGGAGGAAGGTTTATTATTAGTTTTTTTTTTTTTTTTTTTTAGAAAATAAGGGAAAACTTTAATTTGTCAAAAATAGGGGTTTTTTTTCAATAACGGAATGTGAGAACCGGTATTTAGTGTCAAATGATGGCTTTTGTTGTAGAATTAATTTAAAAACATCTTCTTTTTGTTGATTGAATTAATATTTGATCATAAACGACAGTAGGCTGGAAAATAAATAAAGAAATAATCTAATATTATGTATTATGAGGTGCACAATTGAGTTTCTAATTTAACACCATACTGGTAATTTATCGTCATCAGTGTATATAGAATAGAGTATAACAACTAAACTTCATTTCACTATTTCGAAATTTCTATATGTTAGAGATATTAACGATATATGTAGTGTACATATATACGCTAATGGTATAATTTCTTCCTCAGTGGATCGAGACCACCTCAAGATCAATATGTAGTTATAACAATGTGGGCACTGTTAGTGTTAGTGGGTTCACTGTTAATTTGTAATTGAGACGAATAAAAAAGGTTAATCACCAAAAAACTGTATTCGTCCAACTAAAATAAGGAATTATGTCTAATAAATTCAGTCATTGGGGTCTTAGGGATCATATTCCGAGCTTGTGTAAAAAAACAAAAATTTTTAATAAAAGTTAAAGACATCCAGAGCTTTTTATTTAAAAAAAAATCGGAAGGACTACCACTCTAATCTCTAAATACAATGTTTAAAATAACAATTTTTTTTTAAGATGGTCAAAATCCTTCCCGCATGAACTTCTAAAACGTACGTACCCATAGATTGCTAACAGACAATGGTGTATACACATATATTTGGAAGGCCTCGCAGGTACTACCATAAAGTAGGTAGCCATTGGTTGGTACTACAAAACGTGGGTTTCTTGCGTAGGTGTAGAGTAGATATTTGTTAAAAAATTCATAAGGGAGGATTCTGTTTGGGGAGATTTTGCCCGTTTTAAAAAAATTGTCAGGGGGATTTTGTCCTAGAACCCTTTTACCCATATCCATACTTTACATTTTAAAGGCTATCCAAATAACACAATTATGATCACGTGATCAAGAAGGCTACATCAGTAAGTTGTTGGTGAAATTATGTAGGTACTTTACGAATAAATGTATGTCTCATATGTATACATATTTCTTTTTCATTATTTATAATGAATTATTGTATGTAGTATGTACAAGTACATAATGTACTATCTCCATAAATAACTTTATAACTTAAATTTTAATAAGAAGACTACAACTTGTATTTTGCGAATAAGTATCTTTAACATATAAAAGGCCAAATTGCAATATGAACAGGTGTTAAAAAGTAACGTTACTTTTTACATATAAAATCGATAATTTCGTGTCCGACTGTATAATATTTTACAAACAAACGCAACATTATGAAGGTATTCGATTTTCACTAACATTTCCAACCAGCCTAAAATATCGGCACAATATAATAAAAGAAATTTAATTGTAATCGCATTGAACCAAGAACAGCTGTGTGCCAGACAAGTATTTGTGGTTATCCATTTTCGTTGATAAAATAAAAATCGCTTCGTTTAAAAATGGTTTTATTTAAAATGTTCAATACCCCCCCCCCAAACACACACATGCACACAAAAAACACACACACACTTAGTGTTGTCGGCTGGATCCCGACCATTTGAAAGTGGTAGTGTGTAAATTTGTAAAACGAGAGTAAACAAATAGTAAATACGAATGGGTATAGCCTTGCATGTGTGTTTTGTGTACACTTTCATAAAAAAAACAGTTTTCGGTCGGTAAATTAAGTCAGTTGAGTCTGTAACTTCTTTTGCGTTGGGCTAGTTTGAATTTCGTCGCGTCACTATAACAAAGTTTTTTTTTTTTTTTATTGTTATAGAATATTATTTGATTTAACATTTTAATAAGTTAAGTAATAGTGCGGTTAAATTAGTTAATTGAATTTGTTGTGAATTTAAATAATAAAATATTAACAAAAAACTGTTAAAATCTATTTGTTTTGCTAGTTAAGCAAAAAAATATGTGAAGTTTAAAAAATAATAATAAAATTAAATTAATGGTGACTCTCAAAAGACGACAGTAATAAAATAAATTTTTAACAAATTTGTTTTGCAAGATTTAAATTGATTTATTACTATTCGTGGTAAAATTCATAAAATTGGTATTAAATTAAGTGTTGATAATTTAGCGTTAAGCCGCTAATTAACTTTAAAATATTTTAATAAAACTTTCATGAACCTATTTCTGGTGTCAGTTTCAAAAAACATATTTTTTACCTACTTAACTGTTTTTTTTTTTTAAATTTTTTATTTCAATTAAATTAAAATTTTAGATATTGATACAATGGATACATGAGTGTTGTTATTAGGCCCATAAATTTTTTTTTTACGACTTAGGTAATTGATTTTGAGTTTCGAACACTTAAAATAAACTAAAGTGGCAAGTTTTTTTTTATTACTACAAACGTATACGAGAACATTATATATGTAGTTAGATAGATAGGCAAACGCCATTTAATACTAAAAAATAATTATAATTTAATCGACAGCCTATCCTATATGGTTTGTATTTGGGGAAAATTAAAATTAATTGTATATTTAATATTGATTGACATTTAATACATAAAAGTATATAGAGAGATAGTGTTATAACTATTTTTTTGTTATCTTTTCTCCTAAACATTTAATTAAATAATGACTGGCAATTATCATTAAGTGTATGATCAATATAATTAAAATTAGAGAATTAATTGATTTTTTGTAAAGTTTTTGTTTTTTTTTTTGTTTAAAAACAAAGTTGCTTAAACCTTTCAAAATTAATTCGTTTACTCATTTTTACAGTGGCGGCTTGTGGCGGCTTGTGGACATTGAAATAAAAAATCATGAAAATTTTTTTACCGTTATGTTCCCCATTTTGTACTAATGTTTGAAATAAATCTATTTCAAAAACACTCAAGGTCAACTAAAATAGAACCCAACAAATAGTATTAAATTTCAATCAAAATTAATTAAATATTAAATCTTCAAAAAGGAAGCGAATTTAGTGAGTCGCGAGATTATTACGATATTCATCTTTTTTAACACTTTTAATTTGATATTAACAAAATTATATAAATCCACATACAAAACTTGAACTTTATAAAATCTGTATAGATTAACAACAAGCGTGAAGTTGAATGAGGTATTGTATTGAATGAACAGTCCGAATAGACAAGATATTCTAGACATGGATGGATGATCAGTAAAAGGTGTTTGGATGACTTGAATGGAAAATGTAGAGAGATCGACTTTCATCCCATTTCGCGATGAAGCCGGTAACTTGAAACTTTATCTACAAATTACTAAAAAGCTACAGATATTTATACAAAAAAAGCCAAATGTCTTGATGAGCACCAGTTTTTGATCTATGGGTTTAGAAAAATCACTAATCTTTATTCGCATGTAACTTTATACTATATAAAAAGTACATAAGAACAAAAATTAAAATGTTTTAAGTGATATCAAATGTCACTATTTCTATAATTCTCTATCAAATAACATTTTATCCGTAGTTTTATCTCTAAGCTGATAATAGTATTAAGTTTATAATTATTGATAAGTTAATATTTTTGTTGACATAACATGTTTATCACTTAAATACCAAATAAAAATACAAATTGGTTTGATCTGCCATTTAGAGATTGTATTACAGAGTAGTATACAAGTAGACCTCTATTAGTATACAAAATTAAATATAAATTTTTCTACAACTTCAACCGTGAAAATATATAAATTGCAATGAAAAAATACCGTAAAGTTCAAGTGCTTCTTTTTACAGTCATGCATTAAATACACGGAAAAAAATATTGTGCATGCCGTGCCAAGAAAATAAAAAAAAAAAAATCAAAAAAAAACATTTATGTACTTATTTTTATGCCATTTTACAAGAATAAACCTCTCCGTCTTCTATATAATACTTCTCGTGTGTGCGATGGAAATGAATGGGAAAAATATTAATTAAAAATAGAAATTAATGAAAAGGAAATTATATTTTATTTCGTTATCAATTTTAAATGGCGCAGGTAATCGAATTTTTTTTGTATTTATCATTTTTAGGTATTTTAAGTACAGGAAATACCTCATAATATAGTCGCCATTATCATGTTTAGTAATATTTGATTGATTTCGACAATTTTATCTTGGAATTTATGTTCGTTGAGAAAGTAATTTTTAAAAGTTCCATACTTAGATGATTAGTCATTGTTTTGTTTTTTTTTTCCAATATGGTTTCGATCATTGGACTATTTTTTCCCATCTGATATTAAGCTTTACAAATTCTAAAAAAAGGATTTGTTCTCATTTTTTTTCGTATAAAACTAAAATTTTCTCACGCTATAAGAAATTGTATTTTAAAAAACAGATTAAGCAAACCAATTACTACAGATACTTAAAATTTACAAATTCTCTCTTTTTTCGGACCAACATTCCGCCGATAGTTACGAAAGTGATGGAAGTCTATTGAAATCGGACTTTGCATAAAGAACTAAAAAAAGTTGCATTTTACCAGAAGAAAAGCCGACTGCGCCAATAAATTTTAAACCATAAAATTCATCATGCAATGTAGGCGTTAACGCAAAACAAACAAACTAATTTCTCTATCTCCAATAAATAACGAAATTTCAGATTATGCAAATTGACATTGATTGAGAAACAATTTTAACAAGAAACCAAAAAAATTTGCATCTTAATCGGTCCATTTCAACATTATTTCAGGTCTGGCCATTATTACTGTACAAAAAAGGAATATATTGTGCTTATAGTGCTTAGAGATTATAATGTTCTTATTTGAATGGTATGGAATAAGTAGTGTGGTACTCAATTTCTCGCTCAATTCAGATTTATAATCAGTAAAATGTAAACATCGGTCAACGGACTGACTACCAACTTTGTTATGGTGCCATTTGTGCAACCAGTTTTCCTGATAACAACAACAATGCCTTATTTTATCCGATTTAATATATATTTTTGTATGCAGGGTCGGTTATTTGATGGCAAAAATTGTGCACTTTGCATGGGCGTTTTTTTTTGTATAGTCAGGCGACAAAATGTAATTTATGGCATGGTAAATTTTTAAAGCACTTTAAAGTCCAATGGAAGACAAAAAAATATTCTTAATTCACCTCTGCCTTAGGTTTATCTAGCAATTTTTTAAGATTAGAAGTGCTTCAAACGAATTGAACCCTTTTGTTTTTGTGGTCATTTGCATATGAACTGTACCTTAACAAGACAAAGTACAGTTTATACCGGCTCGGTTATACCATATTGTTTCTATGGACATATGGAAGCACAATATCTATCTATAGACAATGACTTATGGTTGTTGGGTGTATAAAGGAAGGCTGCACTATACAAAAAAAACCCATAACCAACCATCAAGGAGGATAATGCATAATAATTTTATCGATCAAAATGTACTTTTTCTTTATGAGGTTTTAAATCTACATAATTTGCGTGCAGAGGTAATTTTCAATGCGGCGCGATATTTAAATTTATTGACTTGTAGTTGCAATCAAGTCAACGTTTCACGTTTGCTATGTTCATTCTTGACTTAGCATTGTATGTAGAGAGGTATAAGAAGTAGGTACTTATCTATCCATCTAATCTGCCAAACATTTTAATATTATAACTTATTTTGATACAACAGGTTTTGTTGTTGTTGGTTTGTACTGATACTTAAATAGTGAGGATGATGGTACAAGACTTTCAGCTGTGCGATAAGATTGAGTAACGATGTGAATTTATATAGGAATCTCAAGAAATCAATAGAAATTTTGCGCAATTATTTGGAATTTGTTACAACGCCATTATATTTGTTTGTTTGAAGATTATGTGTACACGGTACTGTACAATAAAATAGCTTATGGCAGAGCAATTTAGTAATTGGCGCAGCCGATTTGTACAAAAATGGTTAATAAAGCAATGCTATAGCAATTTTGGTTTTAAGTTCAATGAGTTGGCTATTATTTGAACACGAAATTTTTCTCAGTTATTGTGTATTTTTGAGTTTGATTTAAGTTTGGCAGTTCAAAGTTCAAAATTTCGGAAAATATTTGAGCAAAAAAAAAATATCACCAAAGATCCAATTAAGGCATACGCGAATAATGCAGTTTATTCAAATAGGTCATGACTGTATATGCAGTTTTGTCATAATAAGGACCTTAAATGCAGTCATTGCTCAATTGAATGTCTGTATGAAAAACACGATGATAATTGTAGTAAAAATTACATTCTATATATTCTAGTAAAATATTTACTATTTTAGGTGGTCAGTGTCCGCAAATGTGTGAATTTTTAATTTTTTTTCACATTTAATTTAAAATAAATATCCAAATTAATAATTATTCTCTACTAATTTCAAGCCCAAGGTTTTTTAAGTAATAAAATAATAATTCTGCTGTTCAGCTGAATCAACAAGTTATCCGTTTATTTTTGTAAAGTGATGTTTACATTGCAAAAAAAAAAAAAAAAGTAATAATTGTTTTGAACTCTATTCAAACTATACGTCACATATGAACTATAAAATGAACTGTGTTTAATGAAAGTTCCCGTAAAACAAGGTAATTTGTTTAATTCAAAATATCCATGAGGTTTGTTTTTAGTAAAATACATAAATGTCTAATTAAAATATATCATTTTGATTTAATTGATATTTAAATTCATAATAAATCCCAGAAAAAGTCTTATGGTTTTCATAAAGAATTCTTCTAGAATTATATTCATTCTTTTCGAAAATAAATTCCACTGTGTCATTTCGTTATTTATAGCGTTTTATAACATTCTTGGTACATTCTAAACATTTCTCTGATAAGAATCTACTCCAACGAAATTATTGCAGAAATTATAAATTTAAATTCTTAAGGCATTCATTTATTATTCTATAAATAGAATCCTAAAATAAGAGTATTCATATGTCAGATTCAAGTTGAAATATTCTGCTTAGATTTATAAGGGAGAATTATAAGAAAAAATATTGACGCACAACGACAAATGAAAAAAGATTTCAGAGGAATGGATCTTTTGAAATTTTTTTGATTTTCAAATTTAATATTTTTATCATTTTCCATTAACTGTACGTTTAACTTTAAATAGGTCAAGCAATTAATTTGTTTACTTTCATAAAAAAAAAATGTATTTTAAGCGAAACGTATTAAACCGCCACTGCTATGTATGTATGTATGTATACACGTACAAGTCATATAAATATATCAATAAAGAATATATTTTTTATTTACGAGCCATTAAGACATAATAATAATAACGAAAGATAAGACTTTAAACAATGCTTAAAAATTGTACGAATAAATCCCATTTAATTTTTAAGATATGTTGGCGACCCCATGATACACATAAATATTGAAGATTATTAACATTAAGCTGACGCCAATTGTGAAGGTAAATGTGCAATGATTATGGTTATTTGTTGGTTAATTCAAGGGTATTATTATCCATTGAATTATATATATATATATGTATAGTACTGGGTAAATTGGACGTCCCACTGTTGGAACATTTCGATTTTTTTTTTTTATTTTATTTATTTTGCATTGCAATAATAAATGCAAACCGAGATTGGAATGCACAAACATAAATTTCAACATTACGCATGCAGTGTAGCTATATATATAGTATATAGCAAAAAAAAAAAATCAGAAATAATATACAATTTTCCTCTCCTACACAGTAAAAAAAATAAAATAAAAATAAATGGATACAAACTGTAACATACTGAACATTATCATCATCGTTGCATTATTCAATAAATCAATAATTTCCTTTCATCAATATGATCAGTTTTGTTGTTTTTGTTGTTGTTGTTATTCTAAATATTTTATCTTATCCGCAACACATTTTTGCTTTTCTACATTTTATATGTTTTCCTAACTATTAAATATGTAGCTCTCACTTCCTGTCAACATTTTATAGACATATTTTCTTGTATTAATTAACAGAACAGTGAAAGAACAAGATTATCGCATAGCAATAAATTTTCAATTCAACAATGTATTCCATTGTTTAAAATTTTTCTACATTTTGTTGATTCAAGCGATTATTTTTTTATTCCTACGCAGCAAATAAATTTTGTGTGGAAATGAATTGATTGTTATGCCGATGCTGTGTTTGTATCATAACAACATAGAGAGAGAGGAAATTATGTAAAATAAAAAATGAAAAAAAAAAAAAAATGGTCTTCTTAGATGTACGCGCAATTAGTTGTCTTGATTATAATTTTATTCAATTTTGTTGATCTTCAAAATGGTAGATCGGTTTGATATGATAAGTGCTTATTTGGTCAGTTTGGTAACCTTGAATATAGATTGCGATATTTTGTTGGTTTTTAGTTATTTTTAATGATAGGAAGAAATTATTGTCTTTACCGCATATTATTGAGTTAAGATTTTAATCTTTTAAATGTGTAGTTGCAAGAAGGCGTTTTCATATAAAATTCAAAGAAAAATAGATGTTTTACCGATTGTCTTGTCATTGAATAGAGTTGTTCTATCAATGATGCTTTAATCTTTTTTAAGGTAATAAAAAATAGGAAACTACTCAACGGCGCTCTTAAACAATTCTCTAAGAACTTTTACTGTCAGTTCTTTTAAAATTGCGATGGTCACATACTAGTCTGATTTTGCATCGAAATAAAATTTGAAGACAAAAGAGTAGAAAAACATGTTTTGTAGCGTTTTTAAAAAATTGTCTAATTTTGATTCTTTTTAACAAAAAAATGTCCTTACGGTACTGCAAAAGAATTCTTTAAGAATCTTTCCTAATCGATTCGTAAATCTAATAAGAACCAATCGTTTTTAAAATTTATTCAAAAATGTTTAAATACCCGCAAATAATTTTCAAGTTGTTTGACTACTGGATTCCATGTCAATGCCACGATGTTTTCTTATTGACCGTCAAACCGACTAAAAGAATTCTTTTCTCCGTGAATATGCGAAATATTCAACTTGAAACTATTTATTGTTCAAATACATTTTTTTTCCATTCATATTTATATTACCTACAGTAAGTGAGTTTTTGTATTTGCTCTTCCATTCTCAATGTCAAGGAGGAATTAGCAACATAAAAAAATTTAACATCAATTCTGCAGTAAAAAATAGGCGTGGTAAACTAACACGACCGTAAATCATATCCATAATGTAATGAGAGATAAATTACTGTGTAAATATGTTAATCAATATTGTAAAGAAATTGTTCTGATTATTTGAACATATTATTTTTGGTTGGTGCTATTTTCTACCATTAGTTAGTTTGATTTAGAATTTTTGTTGAAAATATAGCGAGAAAAAAATCTCCATTTATCTCCTTCTTTAATTAGTCCTTTTAAAGAGCACTACACGGTTAATCATAGAAAATTCTAACCTGAAAGTGGGTACAATTACAATTCTAATTGAATTGTTTGTAGGTTATTTTTCTGGAAAAGCTAAATGGAAAATATTCCATAATTCAAATAGGATTTTTTTTTCTTTAAAGGGAAATATTTTATTTTAAAATAAAATAAAAAGACATCCAATTGACCGTTCTTGTAATCTCCGTTGCTTTAATGTGAAATTTTTTGTTGAAAAAGGATATTTAATTCTTAAAAGAACATTTTGCTGTCAAATGGATAAAATAATTTTTAAGTACATATCGAAGGTTATTGGTCAATAGACCCAAACATAATTTTTGTCAAAAATGGGTTTTTTTTATAAAATCTGGTAATTTGGGATATTTTATACAACCTGGCAACAATATTTTACTAACGAGACAAATGCTCAAGAGATAATGATGGCATTGGGATTTACATGAATATTATTACCTCATACATAAATTATTGTATCAAATTTATTGACTTGACTATCGATTATTAGTTGTTACTTGCCATTTATTATGCAAATCTACAAATTGAAACAAGTACCTATTATTATAACAATATAAATAATTGTTACAATAAAATGTTTATCTACTGGTGTGCTACTATATGTACATTATACCACTATCTTTTAAGTACTCGTTTTAAGTGCCTCCTCTAGCTGTATCTTACAGAAATATTTATTCACGTTATTATTTGCTTATACACAAGTACAGTGTGGTATAGGAAAAAATTATTTGCATTTAACAATTATTTTGTATGTACATGGTATATTTTTGTATATAAAATTTTATTTTTTTTATTAATGTTCTGTACACGTTTGTCAGATCAACATGTTAATAGAGAGATATATTAATTTATGCAAAAATATTTGTCTAGATATGAATTATATTCACACAAGAACATACTGGTGCTCTGTCAGCTATGTATTGTGGTGGTTATGCCTATCCTCTGTATATTGCAAGAAACGTTTTCGAAAATTCATTCACTCTGGTGGTTTATTGTGGAATAGCCAATGAAATAATGATATAAAAAGTCTAATACAATAGATTTTAAATGTTCGCCTGACTTAAGACTTAAGTGTATGATATATAACAACAGAGGTGAATCATAAAATTGTAATATTATGCCCATTTAAGTTGGATTATTTTGCACTTTTTGTAAAAGGAAAATGAATAATAAATGTTTATGGTTTTGCTGTTGCAATTCAATTCCATTCCATTGTAATCAAATATAGACACCTCTATGACAAATTTCATAGAAAATGGCCTAATGGCGATTTTTTTTTTGCAATTGACATATACACAATTTATTAACTTGACCGACATCCAACAATTAACAGAAGTGTGAAATAGGAAATTTTAAGAAACACCCACGGTTCCGGTTTATTTAATTAATTCGTACGAATCATTCAATGTCTTAATAATAATAGTAATAAAAAAGAATTGCTTGATTGCTTGAGGGGTTAATGTTTGAAATTTTTCTTGAACATTAATGGTTCACAATATGGCGATATTTTTTGTTGACGGTTTTATTAAGGTTCTTTGTACATTTATCTACTAATTGAATATATTTTACACGTACAGACATTCCGAAATTAAGCCGGTCGTCCAGTGCAAGCGTTTTCGTCCGAATTGCGTTTCATTGGGTGACAACCAGCCAGTTTGGTAATCAATTCAAGTATTTTGTTTGGAATCACTGATGAAGTGATTATGTTGATGTCAAATTAATTAATAATACAACCAACAAAAGTCATTCAATTACTATTTAATTGTTATATTAAAAGTATGCAGAATAGTTTCCGACTAATTTTACGTTCTTCGACGTGCGTTACATTTGAACACATTTTCTATAGATGACTGCCCCCTTGCCATAGCCATAGTTATAGCATCACTTGCATCATCCGATGAATGATTGCTTTTTAATAGCATTCAACTGATATCATACACCACTTTGCTTGTGAACAAATCACTTCGTACGCTAACTCTTAGTCATCTACATCTATTTAATTAGATAATATTTAATATTTTTTTTTAACATTTAGAAAACAAAAAAAAAGATGGCGCTTACTATTTACATGTTATCTTGTTATCTTTAAGGTTTATGATGTGTTTGAAAAATAGAAATGTTGGTTGAGTGTGATCTTTAGCTAATTGCTTTTGATAAGACACGTTATAGTTACTATTGCTGATACTTCTCATCTATTATACTTAGCTAAGATAAGATCTAGTAAATAAGTAGTGTTTTTATTACACTACATACACTACATACTTAGGTATATACAAAACAAAATTCTTTTAAAATGCACGTCTTTAACTGCTTCTCAATATGTCTATGAGCAATGAAAAAAAAGAAAAAAAGGTTTTGGTTGCAAAATTTGCATAATTAAGTAAGTAAATAACGTACATATATTGCGATAAACTGGTTTTAAATATCGCGACATATCAGATCCATTAAGGTTAATTTGCGTGGATTTTGTTTGTTTATTTTTTATTTTTTACTTTCATAAAAAAAAATGTAGAAAAAAATATTTTTGAAGGTCTTTTTGTCTATTAAAAAAACACAATTTTTAAACGTAAAAATTATGGTCATGCTCGTATGTTTATTGTAGAGACATGTTTCTTAATTTATCGTCGTTTAATTTAGCAAAATCTTCGAATAGATAAGATTTTTTGTTTTATTAGTATTACAGGTGTATTAAAGGTGAACATCCTTTTATAGTAATTTATCCTATAACATGTTGAAGACATATGACGCCTTAATAAAAAAATAACATTTTTTTTTATTCGCTTAACTTTTTTATATTGATATTGAAGACATCATAATTGGTTATTTTGTATCTGAATTTTTTCATTTATTTTCATTTTTATTTCATATTTTTATTTTTATTCTTCTTTTTGTTTTAACTTTTTTTTATATTACTATAGAGGTGGACAAGTAACTTCTACTTCACATACTTTATTTGACCGTATGTTTTTTTTTTCATGGAATGGATCAAACAATCACCCTTAACCGAACACCGGTTGTATACGTTCCCAAACTACTTTCAAATCATGTACATATGTACATAGGTAATGTTTAAACTTTTTCCAAAGAGACCACACGCTCAGATGAAAACAAATGCAAACAATCCCCAGAAGCTTTTGTGCTCGATCATAAAATTGAAAAATACACATGTTGATTATGAAGTAGTTTTTATTACATTAATATCTCTATTATAAATACACTGCATACATAGTAGGTTACTACTAGTTTTTTTTGTATGCGCAGTAGCATCTTAAATACGCTAAATTTGAAAATTTTACTCCTCTCTATATTCAAACTGACTATATTGAATATTTTATTTTAACTAGCACTATATACACCACTGTTAGACCATCCCACGTTTAAGTCTTGTCTTCTGTATATTAATTAATAGTCTCTGTTGGTTGGCTCGGCTCTATGATCGTGTAAGTATACCTGTATACACTGTGTGATTTTTGTTTTTATTGAATCTTCAACTCAGAAATATTCAAGATACTGACTTTTTGACTTGAAGGATATTTTTAAATAATAATATGTAATGATAAAAAAAATTGGTAATAAAAAAAAATTAAAGAAAATACTCAGCATAAGTGGGCGATTTCGTGTAGCGGAAATATACGTCAGTTAATTGATTAGCGTTAATCTTGCACGATTCACTGAGTTGGTTTTATTTTTTTTTTTTAATTGCACAGTCCAGATATTTTTTATGAGGACAAAGTCATCTGTTTGAATTTGACTTTTTTATCTTGTCCAATTATTATAAGAGGTCGGTGACATTTAAAGCTTTACTGAACGACGAAAAAATATTATTCGATTTGATCATCCTTTTGTATTGGGTTCAATAAATAATTTTTTCTCTACCTTCTTTAGACCGGTTTTGCTCATTATTTTTTAAAGATTTTTATTACTTTCGATAGATGTGAAAAATGTCAACAACAAAAAATTAAAAATTATAAATCTTTAAGTCTATAATTCCGGTTTTAGTAATCTGCAATTAATATAACAGCGATTCAACGATCTTTATTTTTAGATTTATGAAAATTTATTGCTCATAGGTCACAAAATTTGTTATTATTCAAAAATTATGTCTTGTAAGATAACAAAAAATTAAAACTCATTTTTAGGTTTTACTGAGATTTTTTGGCAAGTAAAAAAAAACAGAGTAATTTCTTTAGCCTTTGGTATTAAATGAGTTAAATAATTAAAATTTAAAAAAACATTAAATTACTTTAAAGACACATGCAGATTTATTGATAAAGCAAAGTTACTTTAAAGAAACAGGAAAATATACTCAAAATATGCATACTTTTGATTTGATTATTTGAAACATAAATGGAACAAGGATAGTAATTTATTATGTATGTTAAATTGAATAGGTTAAATAACATTATCCTAGTATGTACACGGACACATTGCAGAAACATGAAAATATTTTGAAGAAACATGTAAATTTATTAAAAAAACAAAAATTCACTTTAAAGAAACATAAGGAAACATACTGAAATGGAAGACAAATGAAATAAAATTAACAAAGAAGCAATAAAACGTTTTTACTTATTTTCTAATTTTTCATTTGTCCCATATTCATATTATTCGCATAAACCATTGCATTAATTTATTCACCTGAGATCAAATATCCATTATGTAATTTTGTTTGACAGTATACGCCAACAGAAAATTTATTAAAAGTAATGAGTCACTCACATTATATTAATTAGTAGTCAATTGATGATTATGATAACACGTTGTGACATATGTAATATGTACGACTATAATGTATTGTCATGTTTTTACATTATAACAAGTATCAAACGAAAATGATGTATGATGTCGTAAGTTTTATCTGTCATATATAAAAAAATTTAGTTTATAGCTGGTTTTTGGTTTAAATTCGCCGGAAATGATATGTTTTTTTTTCCTTCCTATTAATTTGACATTGAATAGGTATTTCGTTAAGGAACCCTATGACATTTGTTAAGGTGGCTAGAAGAATTCTTGATCATGCGTTCAATTTTCTATGGGCCTTATCACTGGAATTTCTTTTTTAAATGTAAATTTCTTTGCACAACCTTTCTGGAAAATAATTTGATTATATTTGGGACATATTTTTCATTCTTTCGTGTGATCCAAATGAGTTAAGAACTCTATAATCCCTAATATGGCTTTTCACATAAACATGTCCTAATCTATTAAATAAAATATTACCTTACAGACATTTACAGACCATTACTATTATATTTTTTTTAAGTAAATTAATATTACCATAAGATGTAATTTATTGTTATTACATAAGTAATATGGTTCACCTTGAGTTGACGCATTACAAACAGTCGTCCATTTACGGCAAAACGTTATCGTTTGTGGTGTGCTATTTCATTGTTGTTTCATTATTATTATTATTAAGATGTTGATCAATAAAATTATACTTATATTTTAATTTTTTACGGCAGGTTGTGTTGTACATATGTATGTATTTTTAAATTATGATGTTTTTTTTTTGTTCATTCAGAGGGGGTAACCACAATAAATTTTTTTTTTAACATTACGTTGAGGGACAGTATAAAATATTTTATTCGTTAAAATAAATGTTCTCAAATAACACGTCATACCACATATTATTAGTTATACTTTTAGGTTTAACATAAAACATTGATTAAAACATTTCTGTTTAATGTTTAACGTACACCTACTACAAGTGCTATAACCTGTCCCGTTTAACATCTAACTCAGTGCAACTATTTATTTACAAATCGAATGCAATAATTTTAAACACATCGTCGTCCGCACCAAATGGCCTTACGTATAAATGAAGCATCACATATCACGTATTAGTGTACATATATATTATTTGCCACCCATTTTAATTGTACATTTATATCGTAAATTTAAATTGAAACCATTTTAAATGCTATTCATGTACAAAACGACGGACACAGCAATTCTGGATGCGTTTTACTCACAGAGAAATTTAATTCAATTTCAATTAAAAAACATTTATATTTAAATTAAGTTATGTATGCGCGCGCGGCAATGTATAGTTAACCCAATTTTATGGTTGTGATTATAAAATAGAATTAAAAAATTTTTTTTTGTTAGTTTTTAAATTGAATTAGATTAATTTTCAAATTTTGTTATGGATTTTTGGTTTACGGGAGAACTGAATGCATTTACAAAGTACTTATATAGAAGGTCTAATGAGAGGTTTAATAGATTTTTGAATTTCGAAAATACATTTGAAATTTTCAATTATAAAATTTTGTTATTACAAAACAGAAGAGTACCAATTTGATTGTCGTTTTCTTTAACCTCTTGAGGGACAAATTTTTATTTTTGAAATTTTTAATTTTTTAATTATAAAAGGTATTATTATTGTAAATAACGGCACTATATTTTGACAAAAAAATCCATTTCAAAATTAGAATTTCAAATTTATTTTTAAAATATTCTTTTTGCTAAAAAAATCCTGGATGTAGAAGGTTTTAAATAAAATAAATTAAGATTCTGGAACATTCTTACAGTGTAAGATTTTCAAAAAATTTTCATTAAGCATAATAATAAATAAAGTTTTTTTTGATAAAGATAAATGAAGCAGGTATGAATCAGAGACGATTTGCATTTAAACTTTAAACGATTTAAAAAAATTAAAATTATCTATTTCGAAAACGTTTAACACAAACAATTTAGTCTTTTGCATAATGTCTATAATATATGTAATATCAGTCATGATTTATTAATTTACTCTATTCCACATTGGAAGACTAAATATTTATTTCCTATCGTTTTATAATTATCATTCGGGCTTTTTTTTTTGTTCAAAGAGAATATAATTCCATGTTATCTATGTTTTTTTTAAATTTTTTTTTATGTTTATTTAAAAAGTAGTCCACATAATTGGTTTTTTTTCGAGTATCTTGCACATAAACACATACATTATGTACCTATGTAGATACATTTATGGTTTTTTTTTCTCTCTATAAGTATTTTGAGTTTATACCTACATACAATACTTACAATTTTTTATTACATAGCACATTTATGAATTTTATGTAGGCTATAGGAAATAAAGAATGAGTGAGTAAAGTTGTATGCGTGAGTGAAAAGTCCATAGAGCTGATAATTTGCTTTCATTTAAAGATTTAAACAGTAAAGTAAATTTTATATCGGAAATATTAGTAGATTATGAGAATTGGTAAAATGTTCATATTTTCGGAAAGAAAACTTTCATATTTTGTTATTTTTGGTAACGAACAAATTATCTTATCATTACAATTTACAGTAGCGAGCATAGAAATCGCAACGATTAAAAAATTATACTTATTCGGGTAAAATACTGGGATTTAACCAAGTTTTTTGTTTTTATATAAATTGAGGATTTACAAGTCATCTCTAATCATTCTGTTATTATCCGTTGGATTTATAACAATAAACGAAGTGTTTGTGAGTAAAAATGGCAAAATTTTTAAAATTAAGTAATGCTCAAAAAGAAAGAATTTTAGCTCTGGCTTCACATAAAATTGAGTTTTAAATTTACTAATAACTTTTTTACGTTTTTCATTTTAAATTAATTCAAATGATTCAACGACATATGTTTCTAGATTTTGAAAAACGAAACAAAAACTACACAACAATTGACCTTTTCGAAAATATGTATATTTTAAGTACACCATGCTTTTTGTACGGCTACCATTTTAATGGCATTTCAAATTGTTCTACACTCATTTATGTCTTTCTTGTCTGGTGGGTTGTTTTGTTTGAGCCACCACATAACACATTATTTCTTTTGAAGAATCTTTTCGAACAACAACAACAAAAAAATCCCATACATCTTTTGAATGCGTTTTTTTTTTCTGTATTCTGTTTATCTCGAAAATAAAAATTGTTTGTCCTCTCTTCACTAACTATTTGTATTATAAATTTAATACGAAACGAAAGCAAGACCTTTTGAAGGTCAGTTCAGACATACATATACATACTACATACATCTATAATGGAACTTTTTCAAATAGGAATGTTGGAATTCAAGTGACTTGTCGCATTATACCGTCAACCCAAATGTAGTCTGACTAATGTCGCCATACTAAAAAAGAAAGAAAGAAAAAACAAAACCGATTGTGAATAAAACATTTTTTTAACATTTTTCTCTTGATTATAATTTTAAAATTTAATTTCTTTGGAATTTTATTTGATAACAAAAAAAAAAAGTTAATTTCTTTTTTGTTGTAAAGACAGAGAGAAACATGAATCATTTATAGACAAAATATTAAATTAGCATAAAAATGACGGTCCCCTTGAAAATCTTGAATTATTAAAAAATCCGCAGAAGATATTACAGCAAAATTGACACTCACACTATACATAGTACTTAGTAATCATAAAAAATCAGTATAAAAATATATGTAATATGAAATAATCATAAAAAAACAATATTATGTATTAAAAATAAAAAAATATAGAATCTATAAACGAATAAGTTAACCGTTCATAATATTACAACACAAATACACAGAAATCGAATGAAACAATCGAATATTAATCATTGAAGGGGAATCAATATCGAATAATAGAACATTACCTTTTAATAGAAAATATTCCAGTGAAAATGTAAAGACTGAAAATACACACAAATGTATCGAATACAATAACCAAAACATTAATCTATGTTTTAATGTTTTGGTTATTGTAATCATTTAAAATACATTAAAAATAATTAAATATCATCGAAAGTTTTATAATAAATAAAAATATATCGAAATTTCTATTAACGGCGACATCGAAAATTATTATTTGTATCGCTTGATTATTAAAGAAATATTAACGAAAAAATTGAGAAATATCCTATGCAAAACGTGGTATATCAATTATTAAATACAACATCATCGAAAGCAAATATATAGTTGCTATAAAATTAATTACCTACTATATAAAAAAAAAGAAGAAGAGTTTTGCTAATGAACTTGAGCAGTAATATTTATGTAAAATAAAGTAGAATACATATTGATGCGGATAAAATTACATACCTTAATATGTAATTTTGTTTAAAAAGTGTGCTAACAGATGCTCTTTAGTAAATACAAATTTAAAAAAAATTAAATTTCATTAGGTATACTTAAATAATGAAAGTTTTGTTATAGGTAAATTATACTTAATTTCATATTGTTCCAATAAAGAAAAAGTTTATTAACCTCTCTAGATCTTACATACATACATATATTATACTGCATACTGCAACCTCCTCTGTTTGTAAAAAGAAAGAAATACAATAATTTTAAGTGCGGTTTAATCTATTAAATAAAACAAAAAAAAAGACAGAAAGAGATTTATAAGTCTGTCATAATTTATTAATTGCAAGTACCTGCATAATGGATGGATAATTAAGAGCATTAAAGGCCTGGCAACAAGCATGCACACAAAGCGCATAGTGCATTTGGATAAATAAACGGGTTTTTCGCCAAGAGAAACAATGTCAAAACTTTTTTTTTTTATTTTTGCAAAAAGAAGATGAATTGAGCCGAAAGAAGAAGAGAAAAAAAAATTAATAATAAGAAAACCAACAATTTATAAGTCCACCGCTAAATCATTTTTCTTTATTAACTAGCTATATAAATATGCTCATTTAAGTATTATTGATCGATTGGTCTATAAAAGAGGCGATCTATTACCGGTCTGATGTTTCTTAGTGGGTTTTTTTTAAATTTTTAAATTGGAATTTTTAGCCGTTTGATTAATTGATAGTTGAGCTTTTTTTCGCATTAAATAATATAGTTATTGCGCATGCGCATAATATAAGTTCAACGTACGTTTATGCGCATACATATATCAAAGCTTATTAGTATTATGCGCAGACGCTCAATATTAGTTTTATGAACATAGATAAATCAGAAATATGAAAAATATTTTTACTACTTATATAAAATTATGTGGTTCTTACAATATTTAATCAATTCAATAAAATTTCATAATAACAGTGGCGAAACCGCAGTATGTCAAAGTTGTTCTTCTCAATTCAATACATATAGTACAATATAAAAAAATTACAAATACTTTTATGTTAATTTTATAATTTCTTAACTATTGATGCATGTCTAATGGAATATTATGCTTGTTTAAACAAATTTTTTTTTATCTAAAAACACAATAGTAATAAAATAACAATAATTGTATGCATTGTACAGTAATTGGCATTGCCTCACATATTACTATTGTATAATAATAAATTTATTGTTATTATTTTTGTGGTAATTGAAGGTCGAGACGAGCAAAGAATTATTACATATTAAATGTCATGTCATGCCTTTTGTGTGATTTGTGGAGATTTTTATTTTGTGCTTGTGTGTTCTCTTATTTGTAAGAGACATTAAATGGATTTTTTATTTATTTTAAATGGTTCTGGTGTACAAGAGTACTTATCTTAACCTTGAATTTGGTCGGCTACAGCAATTAAGAAACGTTTTCTAATTAATTTATATGAATTGCCCACAAGAAATGATGGCTTACGGATGTTTGAATGTTAATCTTAAACGGATCTTGTGGAAAATAAATTTAAATAGCAATTTGCTATGGCTACAGACAGTGGTGTACTAAGGATGAGGGTTGTGGTATTGAGGTTAGATGCACTTGATTTAATTAGGAATTACATTTTCTTGTACAAGAACACAAAATCAATTTATTTGTTAGTGGCCAGACTGTGATAGTTAAATTAATATTTGTACATGTAAGTGAGTGTGAAATTGTTCTAAATGCTCGAATTTTTTTATGTTGATCACACAATTAACAAAATTTTCTAATACAAAAAACTATTTCCGTTCCATTCATAACTACCAACACTTTTAGACAAATCATAAAGCTTCTGCATATATATTAATAAAAAAAATGAAGAAGTTGGGTGTGTGAACGTATACCTTAATAAAGACCATTCATTATGAATTGTCGACAATATGTAAATAACAAGTTGAAATGTTGAATTTTTTTTTTTCTTTCCATTTCACGTGTGGAATGTTGCCGGTTAGATAAATTTTACAATTTTTTTTTTTCTTTCTTTTTTGATTTTATTTATTTATTCGAGGAATGAAATACTTGTCTCTTAGCAATCAAGAAAATGGGTCGTTCATAATAAATAGTCACTCTTTTCATTTCTATATAAAAAATAAAAAATAATAATAATAAAAAAAAACGACATTGCTGAAATAGCTAAGACCGTGGAGGTCTTGTCTGCATTTAAAATATATGTATGTACCTACTATACATTATAATGTTTGTCGAGTCTTTTTGTCTGATGCAAGATGTGATAATTGCAATTTAAGGCTCTCACATTTATATGTATGGATAATGTATATATACATATATGTATGTTATATAAAAATATGTCTTTGATTAAATTACAATCCAAATAATTGCACAATTAACTGTAAACGTCAAATCACAATTCTTATTATAACTACTTTTATATTGGAAAGTCTTTGTTTTTTTTAAATATATTTAACCCAGGCCATCATCATTAATGCTCTTTTAAATTGAAAAACTATCAGCATTCAAGTAGCATAAATCGTCAAGTAGAGTTCATCATAAATATGTACAGTAGGTAGAAGGTATGTTGCTCGGTATACATAATAAAATCGGTCTGATGACCAAGTTTACATGAAATTAATCTTCATAATTTTGTTATGTGTCCCAAAAAAGTGTTTGAAGTACATTGGACAACAAAAGTGCACGCACAAAGAATACAGGTTTTTAGATTTTAGGTCACTGAAGTACTTAAAGCAAAATGACCATTATGGTAATGAGTGTGACTTAAAAATAACAACGAAAAAAGTTGAAAACACTGATGTTTTTATGGCTGTATTTTTTGTATCCTCTCTAGAGTTTAAATTATTCTTCAGAATTTTACATATTTCATTTATATTCTGTTTCTGTTCTGAAGCTCCAAACAACTCGGCTGTTCCACTTCAAATTTTGGCCATTTAATTTCAGAAGTGAGCTTTTATACTCTAAATGTTTACGTATTTGAATTGGGCTTCTCAACTCAAAATGCATGCACTTTAAATGTAATTAATTTGAATAACATAACATTTTCCGCTTTGTAGTAGACTTTCTATCGACAGTTATCAGTTATTTCCCGAAATGGTAATGTGGCCTTTTTTCTTTATAATAATCCATAATCCTACATCCTATTCAATTGATTTGTCTTTTCCTGTTCAGAAGTGGGCTTCAATGCTCAAAATAATTTTCATAACCACTAAAAGAATAATATTTTACTTACGGAATCTTTGCAATCTTGGAAGACTTTTTGACCCGGGATTGCATTTTAATAAATAAATTAAAAATTAAAAATATAATCAGAAATTGGGATATGTAATCAATTAAAAAGTATGAAGATTAAAAATCTGAAAGGTGGAATATGTAAGCGAATTCAGACAAGAATTGAGACCCTTTCTTTCTCATGGTTATTTAAATACATATATACGTATACACACTCAATGAAAGAAGATACATACATTTGTATATTAAATACTTACATTTTTTTGTGTAATTTGAATATATTTTATAAGTAATCGACTTTAAAAAAAACCACAAATTTTTACTGACACCAAAAATACATTATACAGCCGCTTTCGAATATCATTCTCACCGATCTTGATTTTTATCCAAACAGCAAAACCTCATCTCATCGACAAAGAAGAAAAATAAAAAAAAAAATAAGAAAAATTTCCATTCCAATAACGAAATTTATGTGCATTTATAATCATACATTTATATAGAGTACATATTAAGTATGTATGTAAAAAAAACCCTGTGATAATAAAATGTAATGTAAAGAGAAAAAAGTGTTAAAAATAAATTACAACGAACTTCAAATTTACCTCGCGCGCTAAGTGCACTTTAAAGTCGACTAAATAATTAAAAAAAAAGAAATTAAAATAAAAGTCAAATCAACATCAGCCATGAATTGAAATAAATTATTTATACAAACACGTAAATAAGTAAATAAATACAAAAAAGAACATGATTTACCATAAAAAAACGAATTAAGGCAACATAATTTTGCCGCATACGCAAGTAATTTAAAATTCATTCAGAAAAAAAATCCAAACAAAACGACAGTGCGTGTAATTCAAGTGCAAAAAAAAAAATAATATAAAATCACAAATATGATCAAGTTAAAATCGCTATTTCGCAGAGGTCAGGGTCCTTCGGGATCAAAGCATTCGGCAACGTCGGGCAATGTTCTGGTATCATCGCATAATCAACTGAAAGGCTCTGCATCGGTAACCAGTTTAGACAATATTGATGTAGGACATACGAAAGGTGGCAAAAATAATCATCACAATTCGAAGGATCGTTTCGATCAGAAGACCAAAGGATCACGTGATAAATTGGGTTCACGTGAAAATTTGGATACGACCAAAGATAATAAAAATCAACGATTGCGTGAGCAACAGCAACAACAACAGCAGCAACAGCAACAACAGCAGCAGCAGCAGCAGCAGCAACAGCGACTACAACAAATGCCACGCATTCAACAGCATGTGGGCAATAATAATTTAATTGATCCGAGAGATGTGGGCAATTATGCGGTAGATCCATTGACAAAGGAATTGACAGAGATAAATTTTGATGGCCCAAGAGAGGTAAATTAATTGTAATTTTTCACTAACTTTATTGCTAATATGTAGGTGAGCGTAGTAAATAAGACCAAAGATGATTTAACAAGAATTACAAAATTTGTACGAAATTAGTAATTTGCATGTGTGTTAGTTATCTTTGATTTATTTATACATACAATCATACCTATAGGAAAAGTGTATTTTTAGATTTTTTTTTTATAAATAGCCATTTTATTTTTATAAATAGCCATTTTTACTTTCAAAAAAAAATTCACGTGCTGCTAATTAGTTTTCTAACATGATTAATAATTCTATGTTATTTCCCATTCATATTTAGGCGGCCCGACAGCAATTAAGAATGCAAGAATTACAAACACATCTAGAACGACTAACACGCGATAAAATGGCCCTCGAAGCTAAAATCGTTGAACTTTCCTCATATCAAAATGAAGTGGTTACGTTACGTAATGAGATTACGAAATTACAGGTAAATTTTTGGTCTTTTTTTCTTTTCTTTTTGTTGTTGTTGTTGTCGTCTTTTTGGTCATTTTAATATTGTGAATTTATGATCGATTTAATATTTTGTGAATTAATTTCCATGCTAAATATGAATTTGATTAAATCAATAAAAAACGAAGAGGAAATTTATGGCTCTGTTAAAAATTATGTTCGAATTAAAATTAAAACTGAATTTAAATGATTTTTTTATTCATGCGCATTACAATTTTTGGATGTACAATTTTTTTTGTCGGTAAATTTATTTGTACGTAAAATTGTCGGCTACTACTGAAAAGATCAATTACCTACGGTATGCATGAAAATGGTCATAAAATTGATTTATGCCATTTTTTCAGCCACTGTATTGGAACAAAAATAAAGCAGAATTGCATTAAAAGTTGTGTATGTGTAGTTAGTACATAGTGTGGCAATTACCGTACATATATCGATCCGCAATACCCACAACATAAGGTATTTTTAATAATTGTCTTGGCCAAAAAATAAATCCCACCATCAAAATTATCTCTTAAACAAACTTAATAATGAGCAGTAAAATTGTCCGATGCGTAGCAATCTTTGTTGAGCTGATTTGGCTATAGCTACTATAAAGTTTAAAATTTAAATGAGAAAATTGTTGTAGAGGCCAAATCAATGGACAAAGACAATGTTATAAATAATCTGGTTAAATGGGAATTTTGTGGGTACTCATGCGCAATATTGTTTGGTTTTGGTTTGAATTTCTATTGTGAAATAAAGAATGAAGGCAAAATGTGCACCATTTATTGCGCATTAACAATTTTCGATGCGCTAAACACTTTTTTTAATTTGAATTGTTCTTTGTAAGAAAAAAAAATGGATAAAAACGATTAATTCTCTCATTCTTGAGAGATAAATTGATCATTCTGTACATTATATGACACAAAGACATTAAAAAAACCTTTAATAATTATATATTGTTGTAAAATCCATCAAATATGATACAATAAAATAAAACCGCAATTATTTGATACGTTCGCTTTTACAGAATGAAGTATTATATTATGTTGTCTGATGAAATTCGTTTGTGCGCAATGCTACAGCAAATTTTACTAAATAGAATTCTATAAAATTCTCTTTTTTAAGATAAATCAAGATAGAGGTTTCAACGATATGCAAAAATTATCAGATGAAAATGAACTATTACGGAATAGATTACGAGATGTTGTACATTCACCATTATCCGATAATGAGAAACAACAAATTATTGATGAATCGCAACGATTACATAGTTCAGCACCTGCATCAATTGCATTATCTAATGTGAGTAGACAATGTTTTTTGCTTGAGTATAATTACGGAGACGGTGAAGTGGTGGCTCAATAATTAATTTGTTATTTTCTCTCTCTCTCTCTCTCGATAGAATCATGAAACCGATGGAACACCCTGTGTTACACCCGATTGGGATAAACATTCATCGAGCAGTGAAGTTTCGGTGGCTTGTTTGCAGGATAAAATTATTCAGGTAAGGTATAATGTGGAAAGTATTTTAAAAGTCAATGCAATAAATTTAATCACAGCAATGCAATCACTTACCAGTCATTAATTTAAAACAAATGAATCTTTTAAATGATTCAAATAAATGTCAAATTTTTGACGAAAGTGTGTACATAGTTCTAATACACCCAAATTGTTTTCCACCAACTACAAACATTACTAATTGCTTATTTTTTAGATGGAAGAAACCCATTACTCAACAAACGAAGAACTTCAAGCTACACTTCAAGAATTAGCCGATCTACAGTCACAACTAACCGAACTTCAAACAGATAATGATCGGCTCGCCGAAGAAAAAGATGTTCTATTTCAGTCACTCTGTAGACAAACAGAAAAACTGGAGGATTCACGTAATCAAATTGGTACCCTGCAGGAGCTACTGTTGCGCGAATCAAATACGGCCGATATTGGAACAACAGAACGTGAACAAAAATTACTGGATCTATTGAAAAATGCTCAAGAGGAACGGGAAAGTTTATTTATAAAACAGGAAGAATTAAATTCGGACTTAAATGAACTACGAACGGCACTGGACAATTCATCGATAGAAAATTCACGGCTCAAGGAACGTATAAGCTTATTAGAATCATCGTTGGATGCAAGCAATGCCGAACGAAAACAAATCGATGCACAGCTAACGCAAAGTCGTGAAGAAAGTTCCGGACGTCATATTGAGATTAGTAGACTGACCACATTGTTGGAAAATGCTCGATCAAAAATCGATGAATACGAACAGGATCGAGCACTTGGTGATAAATCGGATTTAGGTGAACTGTTGGATGGTGCACGGAAGGAGAAAGATTTGCTGGAAAGTGAGGTGGCTTCATTGCAGGAATCACTATCGAAGAGTCAGTGTGAGGTACAGCGATTGAAAGATCAAGTGGCCGGTATAACGGAAGAATGCAAAGTAGCTAGAAATAATGCAAAATATGCCCTGTCCGATTTAGAATATAAATACGATACACTGAAGCAGGAGAAATTTAAAATAGCTGCTGATTATCAATTGCTGCAGGATACAGCAAATGAATTGCAAGTGCAGTGTAAGTGCCATTTGGAAGATAAAGCACAGTTGGAAAGTCTATTGTCGGAAACGCAAATACATTTGGGTGAGGCGGAACGATGTTTAGCGGAGAAGGAGGAAGTTTTAAGTGAGGAAAAACGATTGCGAAAGCAGGAGGTACAATGACTTAAGTCAAAATATTTTTTTTCGATATTAACCATTTCCTTGTTTTTAATTCCAGAGTGAAGAATGGGAACAATTCCAATCAGATCTTTTAATGACTGTTCGAGTGGCTAATGATTTTAAAACAGAAACGCAAGTTGCTTATGAAAATTTAGTGATGGATAATAAAGCGCAGCGAGACAAAATTCGTCAATTGGAACAAGAAATTGTTAAACTTAATAAAGGTAAGAATATTGCCCTGCCCCTTATTTCACTTAACATATTTAGTAGAAATTATTATCACTTCTTAAATTTCAAATTGGACATTCATTTCTTTAAAAAAAAAATTTCAATTTAAACTCAAAGCAAAATCATTTCTAGTTTACATCGATTGCATAATTAATAACGATGACACAACAATATAGTGGCGCCCAACATGGGGCGTTTCAGATATCACAAAAAATAGTAAATTAATATTTTTCAATAACTTTTTTTTTTCGATTCAAAAGCTTCATCCAACTGAAATGTGATAATAAATTTCTTCACTATTTGCATGTTTTTTTTCTTATTTATTTTCCACAGACTTGTTTTTAACCAAAAGTTTATCGGATGATACAAAACATACATCTACATCATCTCCTATAAATGCTTTGCGCACGGTCACTAACAATAATTTGCATGATGCTTCGATTTTACTAGATAACAATGAAACAAATATGGATTTTGAACTGGCATCGATAGTCGATAATATTGATTCCGATGAGGAAGTGCATAACAATAAGTTTCGTCGACAGATTACGGAAAAAAGATTAGGCACACCATTTAAACGGTCATTGGGTGGACAACGACGTGATAAGAGTAAAAAGAAAAATCTAAATCGTAATGAAAGTATGGAATCACAAACATCAATTGATCATTCGGTAACAGATGATAATACCACTGATGATGAATTGATTGTGCCACCCCCTTTGCCAAATTCCTCTCCACCAAAACTGGTCGAATCGCCTTTTATAAATGAAAAATCCAATACAATTCATTTTGCCACTGAAGTTTTTATTATTCCACCCCATACGGATAGTTTATCACCGGAAATTCAAACATTCACATCGAAATTTGAAAAATCGGTGACATTCACATCACCTCTTACAACATCTCCACTCGAACTTGATTTTCGACCAATACAAACATCAGATAGTACAGAGAGTTTAGTACACAAACTAATAAAACCGATTCCAGTTTATCCATCACTATCAAAAAGTGTACAGGATCTATCTCGATCAATGGATCCGGAATTTATGATTCAACCGCTTACTGTATCAAAGAGTTCGGATGATCTCCTGTTGCCCGATATTGATGGATTGAGACGATCGATGCGAATGTGTAAATATAATCGAAAATTTAGAACCAGATCACAGGATAATATTAACAAATCAACAGATGATCTTTATGAAAATATCGATTTCAAATCGGTTAATCGAGATCGTCAGGAAATATTGTCCAAACGAAAACCACTTCCATTGCCGCGAACAATTAGTACCGATGATATGGTCAAACAGTCGAAAACATTAATTTATGTATTGGATCCGCAAACAAATCAATTTGTGTTGGATACGGAAAAGTCAAATTCAACCGATTTTCGTAATGATCAAAGGTCAAACAATATTTTACCAATGAATGATCGAAATGCATTTACTAATAAGATTGAAACATTGGCAGAGTCAAAAAAGCGGACTAAATTATCCAAAATGAAATTTTCATTATTTGGATTAAGCAATAATGGAACAAATTTGAATGTTAATAAGTCAGCGGCTTGTTCTTATTCCACATTTTATGTACCTGTTGAAGATGTAGGAAAAAGCGGAACTACACAGATGTGTAAGTGAATCATATGAACATGAAACCGTTGTGACGCTTTTATGTCTAATGAGAAGCGCTCTTTGTTTTGTCCCTATTATTGTTTCGCTTTTTTGTGATTTTTTTTTTCATTTTGTGTTATCCGAAAATTCACAATATGTTTGGCATAGATTTTTTTGTACAGGCTGAGAACGCAGTGTGATAATTTCGACTTTTTGAAAGGACGTAATGGATGGAATTTTGAAAACTATTTGTACTTAAATACAACTACAATGAAGTAGATTTCAATTCGAAGAAAATATTTTCTCTATTTTTACATTTCTATATTATTGTTCAAACGTTAAGTACTTATTTATTTGTTTCATAAATATTAATTTATTCTAGAAATGTATTTTTTATTTTTCGAAGATAATTTTTTTTTTCAAATATGGTACATACATATATTACTGAATTTCTATTGTTACATCTAACATCGATCATTTGTTAATTTCGAATTTTCAAAAATAGTTATTTTTGCTATATTTTTATAACTCATATTTATCAGGTATTTCTAATTTTATTTTACTAGATTGTAGTTAGATAAAACACATTGAAGCGCTAATTGATCACAATCTATGTACATTTAAAAAAAAAATTTACTTTCTGTATCAATCACTATCAGTGCTTTTGTCGCATATACGGATACAAAATTATCCATTTTATAATAAAAGAAAAATATTAAACTAAATTTCCCAACAAAATTATTTTAATTAAATAAATTAAAAATTACAGCCGCCGCTCAAGATACCCAAACATCCCTTCTCAATACTGTAGTACAACAGGAAATGGCTGTTCGACGGCAACGTGTCGGAATATCTAGACAAGATTCAAGACTATCTGTACGATCGTTAATCGAAAGTATTGAAAAATCACAGCAACAAGTAACATTGAGCGAGAAACATACAAAATTTAATTTTGTTCATTTAGACATTTTTTTTTTGAAGGCAAAGACTAATGGACCTAATTCACGATGCAGCTCATCATCTAGTTTAAATAGTTTGGCATCGGACGTCTTAACGCCGGCAATGCAAAATGGACGAAATCAAATTACTGAATGGAATGAAAATGTTATATCACAAAATCAGGTGGGGGGTCGTTGGTTATTTTTATATTTTGATTTTTGAAGATTCTTTAAATTTATTTTTAATTTGAAAATATTTTTTAATTTTTTTTTTCCTTGCAGCTTCACCCACCAGTTGTTTCTACCCTTACTGCCAAAAGTCCATTGCGAGAACAGCAGCAAATGATTGGTTCAAATATTAGCATAAATGGCAGCCAAAAAGGATTAATATCAGGTGAGCGTTCACCACAATACGTGTAAATTTTCAAAAAAAACAAACAAAAAAAAACATTAAATTGGTTCTTCGGTTTTTTTTCGCCGTATGCAGTACTAATGCTTTTTAATTGAAGCATTAAAGTACTAATGATTTTTGATTTATTTCGAAATGTTTATTTCTTTTAGATTTTAACTTTTAAATACAAAAAAATGTAAAACAAAAGTAGATTAAAAGCATGTTTGATTTACTTAAAACAAATTTTTTTTTATTAATTTACTTAGGTTTTTTAATATTATTTTAATTGGTTTTGGCTTGGGTTTTTTTTGTACAATTGTTTAAAGTTTTAAAAATGCTTTAGGCCTTTAGCTAATATTTTTGATTATTAATTTGGTGATTTTTTAACTTGATCGTTTGAATAGTCCTAATTTCATTTGTCATGACATTACATGTAAGCTTTTCTATACAATTCACAATTTCTAGCCACCTAGATTTTTCAAAATATTTTAGAGTCATTTAATTTATAGAAGGTCATAAATTTGATAATTTTTTTTTGAAGAAATATTGTTTGCTTTTATTGCCCTCAGTTGTGTGGAAAACAATAAATATTTTATTTATTAGGAGTGTAATTTTTCTGGTCAACTGATGTCATTTTCATTTTAGAATCTAGTAAATGAAGATTGCACAAACTTAATTTTAATTGGATGTAATTAATAATTAGAAGTAATTAATAATTTTTTACTAATCAACTTTTTAATAGTTCTACACAAAAACGATACTCAAAACTCTTATTTTTAATTTTTTTAAATTGCGTTAAATATTTTGATCTATGTTTTGTAATGTTTATTGTTTTAATTGTGGTGAAGTTATTTTCAAAAACGAAAAAGAAAAACTCTTGACTATTGACCGATTTGATTTGGTTTTTAATTTCGAGCCGTGAAACCCATTGAACAGAAATTGAACGAACAACTTGGGGGCTTTTTTAATTTCTTTAAATTTTATTATTGATGAACCACTAAGCCTAGTAATGTATTTTGATTTTTCTATTCGACATTAAAAAAAAAGCCCTAAAAATCGATCGTAATGTCCAAAAACTACCAGAAAATAAAATAATAATGGCTGCCAAGTATGCGACTAAGCTTCCACCGATGCTAAATACAATCTCTTTATGTGTAAATAAAAAATATGTAAAAATCTATGAAAACACTACTGTCATCTAAAATTCATCATCGCATTATATCCATTCAAGGCTCACACACATTTAATGGACAAGCTTTTTTGGGGGAAAGTTATGCAGATTCATTTCCAATTCTAAATCCAACCCTTTTTAAACATTACGCACATAGATTTTAATTTTCTTAATTTTTTTTTTTTTTTAACAATTGTTGATACACAGAATTATGCTATATCATGGGCTTCAACACCATTTTAGATTTAGATAGATAAGTTATGATTTATGAAACATTTTCTCCAAATTATAGAATCATTTTTCTAAAATCCAAAATTTTCTTAACTTATCTATCTATGTTTTGTATAACCGAGAGAACTTTAATTTGCTTTAAATGTTTGTTGTTAATGTACATACACTTACATAAAATCCACATTTCCCCTTAATTAAAAATAATTTTTTTTGTTTGTGGTTCATTATTTTTTGTCAATATGTGTTTTTTTTTGTATATTTGTTGCAAACAAAAAAAAAAAAAAACAAAATAAAACAAAAACGCAAAACAGACTATGGCAAAACTGAATCGAGACTACTGTTAAACAACAATAACTATCATCTCGGCAAAGTCTGTAAACAGTCAACGGATGATCCGTGTGTAACATCAATATTGTCACAAAAATCGATGGACTTTGCTAGACGAAATAGCTATGGAGATTTGAGTACGTTTTGTTTATTATTATTTTTTTTCTCTCTCACTTTTGTATCTCTTTCTCTCTATTTTCAGTTAATATTGTTTAGGTTTAATTGGATTCCTATTTTTTTAATTTACAAATTTTAAAGAAGTAATTACAGATTGTTGATTAACGAGCTGTAATTTTTAAAAAAATTAATTAAGGTAGACTACAAACTGTGTAAGTATTTTCGAACGAAATCATGTTGTCCTGTTTCACAATTCTTACTTAAACTTCCTTTTACGTTTACATAATTGAAGCAAATAATTGCCAAAAAAAAAAAATCTAAACGAAATGCAAGATGTACGATGTGTGATATCAAAATTTAACCCATCCAATCATATCGATGAGAAAAAAAAGTATTTTGAACATCCTTGCATTTAAAAATCTGTTAAGGTTTGGGTTTACAATTAATTTTGGAGGCTTTGTTGTAATATCCCCCATTTCTACTCCTCCAGTAAATTTGTTGAGGGAAAGAGATATACTATAATTTTATTGTAAAATAAAAAAATGTCTTCGGTATTTTGTATTTTAAATTGTATTTTGATTTTAAATTGTTTAAAATAAGGATATTTTCCAAGTTAAATTTACGAAAAAATTATTCAAAATCCTTTGTGCCAGGGCAGTCGGAACACTCAAACAATTAAGTACATTCTAAGCAGATATTTTGGATGAACACATCAGAGATGTGGATAATTTCTAATTAAAATGTCATCCCATAGTGCCTTACAAAAACTTACAAGGATTTGATTCGCAATTTTGTTCTCAGATAAAATAACATTTTTTCAGGCCTCACATAGTTGATTCAATGCTGCATGACTTAAATTGGCTATAGTCAATCAAACTAACACCGCTTCTCACCATCTTCTAGACGCTGTGAAATTTTTTGTCATTCTCAAACAAATTCTAATTCCAAATAGAGACCTTACTATTAAATTCAATAAAATTGTTTCGACAAGGTCGGAAATAAAACATTTGACAGAGCTTTAAAAGTTGTTCTAATAAGATTGTTCAGCAGTTGCGTTTATATTAATGGATCAAGTCGTTCATTGTTGTCAGAAATCTAATTGATTGGATTTTTCTGTGATTTTGGAATTTTTAGAATGACAAATATTGGAAAAATGTTGATCATTATTAGTTGATTTAACAAAAAAAAAATATCGTTTTAAGTTCGAGTTCAGTTAAATCTGTAATTTCTTCTTATTTTTGACACTCTTTATACAAAAATTTATTTCAAAATCACTTTTTGCATGTTTTTAATTTTGCTTGTTCTCAACTATGTAGACTTAAATTTGGACTACAAAAAAAAAGAAAAAAGTTAACAGAAAAAAACAAAAAAATTTCTTTTAGGCGAACGCAAAGATCCACTCAATGCTCTAGTTAAAAATGGCGGCTCAAAACGTAATGCCCTATTGAAATGGTGTCAAAATAAGACTGTTGGCTATCGAAACATCGACATTACAAATTTTAGTTCCTCATGGAATGATGGATTGGCACTGTGTGCCATTTTACATTCATATTTACCAGATCGTGTACCATACGATACACTGGGCCCAAATGATAAGCGGCAAAATTTTTCAATTGCATTTTCGGCAGCTGAAAGTGTTGGCATCCAAACGTCACTTGTAAGTTTTTCATTTTGTTTTGTTTGTTGTTCAATTAATTAATTTGTTTTTCTTTTTTTTTTAACAGAATATTAGTGATATGTGCCAACAGGAGCGTCCCGACTGGCAACAAGTAATGGCCTATGTCACAGCCATTTACAAACACTTTGAGACTTGAATTTTATTTAACAGAAAATTTTATTTTGTAAATATTTTGTAGAATTATTTTGAAGTTTTTAGTTTCTTTTTTTTTTAAGTACATTGACTGGAAATGAACAATTTTTTTTTTGTTTTGGTTTTTTTTAGAAAAGAAAAATGAAGTTTTTAGGCCTTTCCGATTGGTGTCAATTTTATGTCGAAGACGATTTTTAAATTAGAGATGTTACATTCAGCTTTAATTTTAGTTTGATAGATACAAATATAAAGATTGTTAGAATACATTTTTGTACGTATGTGAATGAAGCATCTACTCTTTTATCTGTGCTTATTGTAAGATGAAATTAAATAAATGAGCTTTGTATGTGTAGGTCTGTCAATAACATAATTTCCGTTAGTCATTTTTAGAGTTCTTCTAAATCTCTTTTTATGTCGACAGTTTTATCAATTTTTATAGATGGTAATTTTTAAAATTTCTATCTGCTGCACTATAATTTTATACAACACTTGGTGACCCCGACAAAAGAACTATGTGTGTGATAGATTTTTTAAGGTTCCTAAACTTTGTTTTAAAAATGACTATACGGTTTTTCTTTCAAAATTTTCACTACTCACCACTGATACCATAAAAAGCTGTTACATGTCTATATACATAAATTATAAATGTTTGACTACATATTCAAAATAAATGTTTCCCTACCGTTCCTTAATAATACGATAAATAATCACAAAATATCTGAGACAACAAACAAACAAACACGGAATTTATTTGAATAAAAAAAGACTGCATTTTAGTCGCCTCTGTAATTTGGACAATATACTTTTTAAGAATAGATAGAAATGCTGGATACAAATAATTTAGCGTCGACTGAATGGAATGATTTTGCCTAGTAGGTATATTGTAGGTTAGTTAAAAGAAAAGAAGAAAAACATTGATCATTTAAATCAATTAACTCGTGAAATATATTTTAACATTTTTCATCGTGATATTGCTTAATAATAATAATAATATTTGAAATAATATTTATATTTATATGCATTTTTAGTCAATAAAGAAGAAACTATTAAATTAAAAAAAAAAATTGTGTTTTAATTCACTGTTATTTAATTTGTGAACTAAAAAAAATGAAACAAAATCATCCAACTACGTATGTTCATTATTGTTCAATCGATTGTCGAATTAATTTCTTATATTATATCATGTCAATCGTACATCGTTCAACGAAGCTTTTAAAGTTTTATTTTATTGATCTTTGTTGTACACTTTATATAATGCCTTTACCAATTTACCAATTACCAAAAAATTGAAAACCTAATTGATACTATAATATTTGTGTTTCAATATAATTGAACTGTGATATTTAAAAAAATTCGAAGCGATAACAATGAAATTGGTTAAGATTTATTTAATTTCTCACACACCCGACACCAATGTATTGATTTTTATTTTTCGGAAATCTAACAGTGTCGGTTTTTGTCGCGTTCACCGTTTCAAATCTACGCATTTTTGCAAAATAATCCTAAGAAAGGATTAACAGTTTTTAGCATAAATACGTCACTGTATGATAAATTTTCTAATTAGTGCTATGTGTAGAGGGTGTTACAAGGTCTAATATTCTCTATATTGTTGTTGATATATTCTGTTTTACATCTACTTATGCGTAGGCTATTCCTTTCTAATGTCTAATGTCATTATTATATTTAGCCTGTGGTAAAGCCTACATATATGTAGCGGCAATTTCTCATATGGGAATAATAATGGATTAACATCAATTAAATGGGGCAGTTGCTAGTGGGTCGTTGAGTTAATATACAATTATAGAATATAATAATAACAACAACAACGCAACAAATTAACAAATTAATTATGCACCGAATTTTATCAATCTATAAATCTATTAAACAAGCCCTTTAATAATTTAATACACGATTACCGATCAAAATATTGAATTGAATTGACAGTTAGTGCCTCCACTTAGATATTCATTTTCAGTATAATTGCGTCATTTGATCGTTTCGTCCTTATTTTACGTTTTTGCTTCTAGAATGGCAACCGAGATTCGTTTGACACTGAACAAAGTTCTAAATATTTTATTTTATTTTTCACTTTTTGGCGGTTTGATGCCATATTCGTGGACCAGTTATCAACAGGTTAAAATTGTTAAATTTTCAATACGATTTTTGATTGTATCTGTATTGATAACGTTGCTGTTTGTGGTTAGCTATCACATTATAACATTAGAAATTGTGTTGAGTGACAAAAATGAAACTGGTAAGATTTTGAATTAAAAAAATTGTTTTTTTTGGTCTAGTCAGAAGTGTTCTATTCCGGCTAAATAGCTAAAAAACTGACAGATAAAATTAATATGGCGAAAATGATAGAGAATAAAAAAATGAATATTAATAGACCAACAAGTTCCACGACCTACTGTTATGGCGTTGCAATCAATTTTATGTCATTTCTAGAGTTTTTAATTATTTGTATTGTACTTTACTGGTTTTTAATTGAAACTTGGCAGATTTTGTTTGTGTGGAATTTTTCAAAAAACGGATGATAATTTGATCAACGTTATTTTTTTGAATATGAAATGATCAATTTTATTTATATTGTTTGATTTCCAAGCTACTAAATGAACGACTTTTTAATTTGTTTTGCAAATTATTTTAAAAATCAATGTCAAAATTAGGTATTTTACAGACCACTGCAGGCATTTTCTGTTTGATTTTACAAAATTTGAAACATTTGTCAATAAAATCAATTGTACTATACCAAGCGATTTGCTAAACTTATAGAATGGATAATGTTCTGTATTTAGGTATTTTAGTTCATGTTTATATTACAAAAAAAAAATTAATAAGACTTGGTAAGAATTCAACAAAAGTAATGTAATGTTATGCTTGGTAATGACAACTTCATTGTGTACTTATAATCATAAACGCCAATAAATTAAAGCATTAATTATGCAGGGTTTTAATTTAATTATAATTACCTACCATTCGACCCCACATACATATATATAATAACGTAAATAAATAAATAATAAAAGTGAATATTGAAATTGTATTTCAATTATATTTATTATTCGTTTAATAATCTGTACGTACATAGAGAGATAGATTGTGGATGCACAAGGAATAGGATATGGCTATCGAAATTCGTTCGAAATTAAATCAATCATTAAATATTTTATTTTACATATCATTGTTTGGCGGTATTATACCGTACTCTTGGACCAGTTATTCGAAACAAAAAATTGTGAAATTTTCAAAACGATTCTTAGTTTATTCGATTGTCAGTACCATCATTTTTATCTTTGAATATCAAATATCAACAGTAGATTTTATTCAAAAGGATATAAAAGAAACGGGTAAGATTTTCAATACAAAATGCTTATCAGTATATAATAATTAAGATAAAAATGAAATAAAATATGTTCGAAATGTGTATGATTTTTTTTTTCTTAATTTGTGATTGAGATGACAAGTCTTAAAGACTTAGAAAATGCCTTAGAGAATGCCCTAGAGACAAAAATAATCATTTGATAATAGGTTGGCAATTGATGGTTTTCCATTAACATTTACAAAATGTGTTCTAGATGTGCATCCAATCTTATTTGGATTTCATGTTACGACTTCGTAGACGTCTTTAGTTGAGGTTCACAATAACATATAAAAGAATAGTAATACAATTACAACTGTACCTGAATAAATGTTGATTTTTCTTCTTTTTCTTCTTAGTTTTGTAAGTTTAAAGTTTAAGACAAATGAAA
>JANSTT010007779.1:130262-150452 GCA_026745375.1 Platyura marginata
TTGGCTGCACAAAGAACTAAAAAAGGAGTCGGCGCAACTAATTCGACTAATAGCACTGGATAATTTCGAGACGATGTGAAGTGAATATATATTGTCAGTCTCAGTATCAACAATTTTACTATATACTTACAATCACATTTTAAAAATTTTGCTTATATTAATTGCGTGTGTTTTTGAAAATAAATCAATTAAAATACTTTGGAATTTTGTTAAATGGCTGTCAAAGATGTATAACGTATACAAGCCCTGTAATGTTGCCTATTTGGCAGAAACACCACTTTAATCGTAGCTATATACAAAACTAACAATAAATCCATAAATCCTAAAATATTATTGTCAAATAGTTCAACAAAAAAGTACAAAAGACATCTGATGATGATGATAAAAACTGAATTATTATTATGGCGGTTACTAAAAATGTATCCGCTCATCATTAAATGGCGTCAGCTACAATGTACTGTACTATGTAGAAGGCACCGAAGCGTAAATATTTGTTTGCAAAATTCTTACCTTACAATTAGTTTTTCACAGACACTTTATGGTAATTGTGATAACAAGATCATAATCGTTATATTTAACATTAATATACTGTTTAAAAACATGAAATTACACAATAATTTTTAAAATAAAACTGCTCTACCACAAGACGTCGACACTAGTCACTACACAAAGAACTTCTGAGAATATAATGGCTAAAATGGCGCCAAACGGATTCTGAGAGTATGTTCAATGTGTAGAGGTATTTATAGAGTGGTTTGGTATAAAATAAAGAGAAAAAATGTTATTATTTATTGTAAAATATTAGAAATAAGTAATTTAATAATATTACAAATAATATAAATAAGTTAAAATTCAATCTACTGAATGTTTAATCTTGACTTTGACCATTTAAATCCTTTATTTTATAAATATTTCATAGAGTGGTCGTATGTATATTGTATATTCTGTACATCGTACTGTAAACACTTCCGTTGATATTATTCTTGGAACCACGTGACAGTGTTGAAATTTTTAAGTTGGCAGTTTTGAAAGCTTTACGTTTGCATTTCGAAATGGTGGTCATCTTATATCTTTAAATTTTTTTCGTTTATGTAGTATTTAAATGTGATAATTATCCTGGATTTTATGATATAAAATATAAATTATAATAATCAATGAACATGTACGCATCATTACGTAAGTATACTACTTTATTGTTATTGTAGTTTGAAGAGAAGGTGCGATTTGTGCAATTTTTTTCTGTGCTCTACCGGTTATATTTCGTCTCACAGGTACCTAGTTTGAGTTTATATGTTTTTTAATCCCCATTTGTTACTTTTACTTTACAATAATGTACTTAACTTATATTTACATATGTAGTATAAATTTTTTTTTCTCTGATTTCATTCTTTTTCGGTCCTTTAACCCTTTCAAGTGCAATTTTAGAGAACACCGGCTACGTTTTGAAACCATAAAGAAGGACTGACTTCACATTTGCGCATAGCTTTGTTTCCCTTTACAAATAAGATGATCTCCAGACTTTGGAGCTGTGCAAATGCAGCATTTGCGTATGCGTCGTTCAACAGTGTTTTCACAACTAATAATTATGTCTTTGTCGATTATTAAGTTTTCAAAATCGTTGTTGAAATTCCAAATTCCAAATAGACTGCCAACGAATTTCTCTTCGTTCATCGAAACCAATGCTCATTTCATAAGTTTTTTTTTTTTTTAAATAATGCCATGATGATAATTCTCGAGAGCCACCATTGTAACTACCCTACACACACATACACACACACAGGGAGGTAAAATAAAAACCAAGAAATTATTTTGTTTATTATTAAGCCTTTTTTAATAATCGCATATTGTACACTGATTTTTTTTTTTTTGGTTTTTGTTATCTCGTTATTTCTATATTTATTTGAAATTTTCATTTTCAATGTTTTTTTTTTTAATTTAATAATTTTAAAATAATTTATTAATATAATTAAATTAATTAATAAATAGTAGGTATTTTTTGAAATAAGTATTAAATGTTTTACAATTTTTTTTTTTTTTTTGAATAAAGGGATTTTACACAATACACGTAGAGTGCAATATTTTATTTTTGTCCAATATATTGCTATATTCAACAATTTGATTAAAAATACAATATTTAAGTAATAATAGCTTTTTATAAAACACATATTTAATAATAATTGGTAAATATATATATATATTTTTTTTTATTAATAATCAATATTATTTTTTTTATGTGTTGTGAGTTTATTATTTTAATAAATATAGGTAATTAATAATAATAAATTGGTTTTTGTTGGTTGTGTATAATTATATTTTATATAAAACGATTTTATTTTTATTTTTAAATTTTAATATTTTTTTTTATTTATTTTTTTGGTATATTTTATCAATAAAAAATGTTTTTTGTATAATTTTTAAATAAAAAAAAAAAAATTTTTTAAATGCACTTCTGCAGTCAGTATACAATCAAAATAATGATAAAAATAAAAATAAAAAAATGCATTTAAATTTATTGCACAAAAGTAAGCTGCGTTTTTTTAGGATTTTTTTAAAAATTTTTTTAGTACATAATTTGGCTGATTAGCTTTTTTTTTGTTTAGTTTATGAATGTGTTTTTTTTTTATTGAGCTAAGCAAGATTTTAACACTTGAAATTTCTTTTTTTGGTGTAGTATAATAATGCAAAAATCAATAAATCTTATTTTTTAAAATTTTTTTTTTTTTAATAAATTTCTTCAAGTGAAAAATCTTTTAAAATATCTCGTTCAAATTCGTTTTCTCAGCGCTAGATGGTTCTAGGAAAAAAAAAAAAAAATAAAAAAATATTGTTAAAAACAATTTTTTTAAAAATTGAAATATTAATAAATCAAAAATTTACCTCCTCACTCCTTTTTTGGTTCTTTTTTCGTTTCGGGTGCATCGCCTGTGGGTTGGGAGAAAAAAAAAACAAACATTTTACAATTGATTTGATTTTTAAAAATATTTATTTGTTTTTAATAATTAAAGCTAATTGTTTTGTTTTTTTTTTGCAATTTAAAACATGCGCTTTATAGTGGGCACTTTGCTGCTGCTTTTCAATTCAAAAATGTTGGATATTTCAATTAAAATTTTTGTGTCGGTGGGCAAATGATTTTCTCGACAATTTTGAGCTCATTTTTAATGATATTTTTAAAATTAACTTATAAAATGACGTGTAAATACAAGTACATAATAATTTTTGGAATTTAAAGGTTGATGTAAATTACAAAGTTTGATTTTCAAAAAATACCAAAATTTAAAGGGAAAAAAAAGAACATGAACAAAACACTGATCCGGCAAAGAGATATGTATAACTAGATATTAGCTAAAATTACAAAATTCTGATGACACAATTATATATCAGCAATGCAATTGTTCGAATTTTTCTACAGAATTCGTTCATGACTGATTTTATCAAAAATATTTTTGTGCATTTTCAAAAAAGGACATTTTTTTTTATAGAACAATGGATATTGAATTGGAAGAAACACAATTTTTAAAAAATGGCAGCGATTTAATATTTTACTAAAGTAGAAACCTTTGGAGATGACAATTCCTTGTAATAGTAACGTTGATGAGCAACAAATTTGGATACAAAAAGTGTAAGTAGATTTTTATTACATACCTACCTATTTTTAAATCAAATCGATCAAAAATAGATTTTTAAATATTAAAAATTCATCTCAAATATAAACATTTTTGAATAAAAATTTTGCGTAAATATTGCTGAATAATAATTTTAAAAATTCGAATGATTTAACCTAAAAAAAAAAAAACCAAATGACCTACCAAAAATAAGTGCTTTTAGCGCAAATAGGCAATTTGGTACAGTTTTACAAAATTATATTGTATGATCGTTACAAAACCTTTATCCTAACTGATCGAAAAATGATCAAATCTAATACAGGAGTAAGGATGTTGGTGCAAAAATGTTCGGTTCAGATTAAATATTTTTTTCTTATTTTCTATCTATGATTTTATTCCATACGTTTGAGCAACTATTTTGTCCATATATGGACGCCATTACACTTTGAGAAATGATGATCTTAGTGGAAACATTGAGAACACATGTTTACATATTCATTATTAAGAGAACATAATAAAGGTCATCTTGTACTACATATTTGTTCAATTTAAATTTAAAACATAAAACTAGTGATAGATATGAACAAATCATAGGCAAATTATAACGCACTGAATAAGGGCATTTTATGGAGACCTGTGTGCTTAAATATAAAGAGATTGGTCAAATCTATATTATGACCAGTTTGATCGCCTTGAGAAATTATGATTATGGAAAAATTTCTACGGACACATGTGTCCACATTTTGTTCATTATCAATTGAACAGAATGTTAACGGTATAAGTGGAAGAATGAAGACACTTTGCAGACACATTTTTTTCAAGGTGTTCTTTCAATTTTAATCAACGCTATAACAACGCATCTGGCTTAAAGGTTTATACATTTTTTCTTGTGGACACATAGGAACACATTGAAGGTACATTTATTTTAATTATACAATTTTTCTGTTTATACTGGAACGTCAATTCGATGGTTTTTATAGGCACAATTTTTTTTTTAAATCAATTAGCTCTAATTACAAACTAAAATGAACATGCTGTCAATAAATATCACAAGAACGGTCAAGCCATGATCAAGTCACACGCACTATAAAAACAAAAGACACTCAAATCGCTAACAAACCTATGCAGAAAAAAAAACGTATACAAAGCTGGCCTAAATGAAATTTTGAGCTCAATTCGATTCGAAAATAGAGAATTTAAAATATTTCAAAAATAAAAAAAATAAAAATACATTTTCTCAACAATGTGCTTAAAGGTATGGAAATACTGTACCTTTCTTGTCTGACGAGGATGGCTCAATTTTTTTTTCGAAAAATTCAAAATGCTCAAATGTCACCGTTTCACCACAGTCTCGGCTGTGTCTTTTTAATGTTGCAGCGCCACTGGTACCGGCCTGTCGCTCGTCCAAACCCAAATTTGGCGATGACGCTACCTGATACAGATCACTGTATTGACTATCCATCGGATCGATTAGTGTATTCGAACCACAGCTGGTCATACTGCCAGACATTTGTGATTCATTTTCATTGTGATATGTTGCATTTGTTGCAATCGAACTACTGCGATCTAAACTTTCTGTACTGGTAAGTAATAGTTCCGGTTCCGATTGTATGACATTTAGCGAATCACTCGATATATCTTTGGACATACCATCGCCACTGTACGTTGAACATGTGGTCGTCGTTATCGTTCGGGTGAGTACCGTTTGATTGCCGCATGTCGTTACATTTGTATGAACATCGATTTGGGTAGTCCCATCGATTGAGTCACGTTCACAACTGGCTGCCTGTGCCATTAGGGCATATTGCATTTCAATCGAATCAAGACTATCACGTCGAATACTGCCAGTATCTTCAGCCCTAGCGGCCAACAGTAATTGTTCCAATGAGTCAATATCAGATTTTGATGATTTCGATGATTTTGCCGCACCTCCATCTTTGGACACTTCAATCGAATCAATGCTACTGGTCATTATGTCTGTGCCACTTTTATTTTGTTCTAAACTGTCTGTACTGCCGTAATGGGAGGTGTCTTTGCTGTGCGATGGTTTTGCTTGTTTAGCGGCTATGTCTAAACTATCCGATGACACTTCCATTATATTGGATGAACCGTCATCTTCGAATTCGTCGTGACGACTACGGAAATAACTTTCAATGGCTCTTTTTTGCGGTTCAAAACCACTGGTGACCGTTGTTGTTGTAACTCGTTCTTCGGTTATTTTTACTGGCGTTGATTGTGTGACAACGGTCGTTTTTGTTGTCGTAACCGTTGTCTTGCCATTTTTACCACTTTTATCTGAATTGTTTGACTCATCCGAACGAGATAGTAACAGAGCCGCCTCCTCTTTAGCCCTTATTTCAATCAGATGTGCTTCGATACAAGCATTTTCAAGTCCTTCAAATTCTTTGAGACTTGCCAATGATATATCATCACCGGCACTTTTGCCTAAGTATCGTTTCGAGAAGCTGCCATTACTTAGTGAGTCCTGAGAGCCATGTTGGAATTTTCGATTTTCCAATGAAATTGCTTGTTCCAAACTTTCAAACTCCTGCAAACTATTAACGGACATATCATCATGTTCTCTGGCTAAGTATTTTCGAGCCGCCAGCATTTCATATTCAGGGGTACTGCTTGAAAATGAATCCTTGAAACTACTTATTCGACTACTTCCAACCTCAAAATCAGTATCCTCTTCTTTGATATCTTCTAAGACACCTCGTTCCAAATCGTATGGATATCGTAAATTTTGTGCCTGTTCGGCCAATTGCATTTCAACCCATTTCTTACTTGAATCCAGACCATTCGGATCGTACGTACTGACACCGGTTGATTCAACGTCAATCGGTGGGCTTTCTTCAAATTCAAATGCCATATCTTCACGTCCTTGATAGACAATTGATCCTTCATTTGTGGCAGCTGGTGCTGATTTGACCAGCAGCGTTTCAACTTCGTCATCATGTTTTTTGATATATTTGAGATTTTTGATGTGGACACTTTTTCCTTCGGTATCAAATTCATCCGCTTCCTTTGCCACTTCCTCAATAATAACGAATTCATCGGTAATGTCCGGTTGTTCGATCATTTCGAACGAATCGCTTCCCGGTGAATCGGCTTTATCATCGTCATAATCATATCTGGTAGTGATGTCGGCGATTTTTGTCGAATACTGTCGATCGATCAGTTCTTGATAGACTTCCTCAGTTATTTGGAACTCAGATTGTCGGGCATACTGAACGGGAGACGGAAGTTCCCGTGTTTTTGTCGATGGTTCTGGAATATCCATTTCTTTAGACAATTCTTCATCGATATCATTATCGAATTCATCATCAAAAGTATCTTCGACACGTTTAAATGGTACATTGGTAATTGTTATGTTTGGAATATTGGAATAGTCGAGCATGTTCTGTGAAACTGGCCGTTCCTCTAATAGTTCATCCTCAACTTCAGCTGCAATATCTTCGACAATTGTCTCAATTGATGGAATTGATATTTTCCGTTCAATTGGCACCTCCACTTCGGCTTTTTCAATTTTTCGTTCGGTTTTCGATTTTTTTGACTGCTGCTTTTCAGGTTGCTTAAACGATCTAGAATACTCAGTCTCATATCGATCATAATCGGAATCGGATTCACTTCCTTTACGATCATCATCATCGGCTGGCTGTAAATGTTCCGGTTCATCATGAACGATCATCTCTTCGTCGAGGGATGTGTCAACAATTGGCGGTTTGACGGCATCGAGACTTTTCAGGAATGTTGTACTATCGGTTCGCTTGTGTCCTTTTGTGCGTTTCGTTTGTGGTTCAACCGTTGATTCTACCGTTTCGTCCAGTTTTTGTTCGATTGTCTGGAGAGTAACCGGAAATTCATCAACCTCAGCAACTGCATTAGCTGTCGTGATGATACTTTCGATTTGTTCCGTCAAACTGGGTTCATCAAATGATGTGGCAGCAATATCATCGCGCAGCATTGATTGCATTTCATAGCTTCCAATCAAGGAACTACCAAATGAACTGGCCATATCATCTTTTTGATTTTCCACCATTGTCACGATGTTTGATGTGCTCGATAGGCTAACCGATAAAACACTTCCATCCTCTAGACTTGTACCAAATTTAGTATCCTCCATACTGCCATATTTATACTCATCAACGTCGTAGCTTAGCTTCTTTTCTTCAGCCAAATCTTCTGGTGATTCTATTTGATATTTTTGGAATGTCATTTCTTGTGATCGTTTCATGCTTGGACTGATGACATGATCAGGTCCTTCATCGAAATCTTCCAACAGAATGCCACCACAAACTTCAAGGCTGGCCAATTTTAGTTCACTTTCATCCATGTCACTTTGTAAATCTAAGTCCATCGTTGATGGGACCAGCGTTTCCGATGCTTCTGACACCTCAACACTGCCCAAATGTCCGGAACTTTCGCTATCTAAACTTTTCATACTTTCCCGGGAACTTATGGTTTTTCCACTATGATCCAAGGAACTGGCGGCTGTATGATACTCAGTAGAGCCTGGTACGCCGGACGCATCATGGGCCGTTTGATATTCAGATGAATTGCCAAAGGTTAATAGATTTTCGACATCGGACGAACAAGGTCGGCTGTCAGTTTTTTCAAAGCTTTCGTAGTGACTTCCTGAGCTAGAATAATTATCCGGATCTGATACAGACCATCGATTTGTTGAGGTAGTTTGTTTGGATTTGGTTTTTCTGTGAATCACTTCAAGTTTGTTGACCGAGTCTTCGGTTGAGGATCCATCACCTTCGATTTTTTGGTATTTCGTTTCGTCGGAACGACTTTCAGTTGATTCTGTGGTGGTCGTTTGTGTTTTGCTTTTTTCCGGAGAGGAATGAACATGAGTCGATTCTTCTTCGTGCGCTTCCAGTTGTGGATAACGAATGTTTGGCAATAGCTTAAATTCAAATTCGGATGGTGATTCTTTAATTTGTCGTCCATCTTGAACGACATCGATCAGATCTTCTTGAACGGCTTCTAGAGATTCTTGTACTTCCGCAAATGTTTGCTCAAGATGTGATTGATCGAACATTGTTTGTTCAATTCGGCTACTTCGCATTTCGACAAAACTTTCGTTCAATTTATCGAGTTCTGATTGAACGGTCGTTCGGACATTGGTTATTTGAGCTTTTGACGTAGTAACGGCATCGTCTTTAATTGCAACCGATTTCTCAACTTCGGATGCACTTTTGTAGGGTTTAATTGGAGAATGGATAACCGCTGCCTTTTGGGCAGACGGTAAAGTTTTTGGTTCCGCGGCATCATCAGCGGTAGTTAAGATTTTGGCAAATTTTTCTGTTTCCATTTTTAGATCAAGTTGCAAATCTTGTTTAGCTCTTGGTTCGCTCGATTTCGTTACAATGGTTTCGATTGATTTGATCCCTTCATGTAGAATTTTTTCGACTTCTGTCACTTGAACAGATGACGTTGTGACAACGTCATCTTTGACTGTAATAGATTTTTCAAATTCGGTGGCACTTTTGTAAGGCTTTATCGGTGAGTAAATAATTTCGACATGTTCGTGTGATATTTCGGTTGACTGTTTAAGATCCTTCAATGTTTCCGTGGTTGTAACTTTCGAATCAACCAGAATTTTTTCGGAAAATTCAATTTCACTTTTTTCAATTTTTTCACTCTTTTCAGTACTGGTTGTCAGCTCCGATAGATGTTCATCTACCTGAAATGTAACAGTCGCAGATTTTTCGGTCGTTTTGGGAATTTCCATGTCATCTACATTGTCCATATCGTCAGTTTTGTGCGTCGATGACGATTTTGTAATAATATTAACACTGGATTCACCAATATAAAAACTGGTTTGCCCTTTTGTTGCTTCATCAGCTTCAGACTTGTCCTCTTCTAAATCATCGATTTTGTGGAGCAGATCATCAAAGTGTCTGTCCTTTTTTAATACTGTCTCATGATCGTCCAAATCAAGAATGTCTTCTCGTTCTTTCGTTTTATATATTGAAAAATCATCTTTCCTTGTAGCTGTAATATCAACCACAATCTCTTCCTTGTCTTTAATAGATTCCACATCTAGTGAGTCATCCTTGGAATATTTATATGCGCCCGATCTTCCTTTCGTATCATAAAAATCCGAATCCATTTTATCACTTATCGGATAGCTTTCATCTTCAAGCCGTTCTTCCATCGCCATAGAATCATCATCCTTAAGATCATGTTTTCCATCCGACATCATACTGCTCGATTCAGAATATTCAACTTGTTGTTCTGATGAAATTTTCGATGAATCCTGACTCTTGATACTGCTCATTTCAAATGATTCTTCAGTTTTTATTAACTGCGTCACAATCTGTGATCGTGGTTTGGGTATAGGTGGTGGTGCTGCTAAAATACTACTATCCGATGACGATTTCACTGTATCCGTATAGTCACCCGATGTTCGGTCACCGATTTTTGGCTCATCGACGACATCGGCTACTGTTTCGGTTACTTGTCTACTGTATGACAATGGAATATCTTCGATTAAAGCACTAGCATCACTAGATGATGGTGTAGGTTTTATTAGTCGGGGTGATGGTTTTGGTATGTTATCAATTTGAGCGATGTGACATCCTGGCTCTAAAATGAAAGCGATGAAAATGAAGTGTTAGAGGTTAAGTGTGTAACAAGCGGGTGGTAGAGGGGGATTTTTTTTAAATATGAGAGGATGTGGGGATTATGTACAATAGGAAGTGGTTTCTGGATTTGATTGGGAGGGACTTGAATTGATTGATGTAACTAAAGATTTTCTCTTGAAATCAGCCAAAATTTTTGCATTGTACAGGGGTAGGTACATAGGAGGATGAGAAGTTTTACTTTTTTTTTAGGTTTTGATATTAGATTTTATGCTGTGTATGCAAAGAAAATCTTCCTTGTCATGGATTTTCCAACATTAATGAATTTCTTTTTAAACCAGTAAAAATGGATGAAGTTTTTTTTAAATTTCACGGTGGCGAACCGTATATAAAGAAGGAAGGGAGGCAGACACCACCAACACAAAATGTAAAACTTATCATCTATTTTGGAAATGAGTTTATTTTATTTAATAACAACAAAAAAATGATATTTCTCAGGGTTAACCAAAGTAAATTAGCACAAAATCTTTAAATTATCGTCAATACGATTTTGTTAGTACGAGTATTGTACAGGAAAATTTTATTCTTGCAAGTGCATGCTGTGTGTGTTTGTGAGAAAATGCAATAACCATATTTACACTTATCTCTCTTTCATTGTAAGTTACATAAAATATTAGTCTCTTAAAAATAATGTCAGCAAAAAGCAAAAACCGAATTTGAGCTCAAAATTGGATTAGTTTTACACAAAAAAAAAAAACGGAAAAAGAAACCAAAACACTGCAATCACCTTTTGGTAATTCTTGGATATCATTGTCCGGTGTGCTCAGGCCCATATCTCCGGTTGTCACCGAAACACTTTCATCCCAACTGATTTTCGAAAAATCACTTTGCAACATATTTACATCATCCGAATTAATATTAGACATTGCATATTCAAAATCAATTTGTAATTGTTCACTGGTTTGATCAAAGTCATCATCGGCCAGTTGAGATGAGAGTCTTTCAAATTTCCGTTCGATACGTTCATATTTGGCCATTTTAATTGCATCATCATCAACATCAGGTGATTGATCAGTAATTACATTACAATTACTATTATTTAGTACATTGACAGCTAGATCAACATCCGATACACTAATATTATCATCAAATGATTTGCCAGACATTGATTCAATGGTTGGTGACTTAATTAAATCTACACCATTTACATCACAGGTAATTGCAAAATGCTCACTCTCTGAACACATTGTGTCTGCATTGTGTTGGGAACTAACAACGCTAACACTTTCATCTAGCACACTATCAACTAAGTTTATCGCTTCATTGCGTATAAAATCGTATTCATCTCCTGAAATGAGAAATTTCAAGCAACCAAAAATTTAAAAAAAAAGAAAAGAAAAATAAAAACATTCATGTTAAAATGGTGAAGATAATTAAAAATTAAAAATATTTAATTTTTAATTTTTTTTTTAAATTTTTTTTGATGAATGACGTTTAAAAAAGAAAATGAGAAATTACTAAACGAAATAATTTTTTTTTTATGTTATCGTTATTGTCTTAAATACAAAAGCGCGATTTTTAAAAAATATAATTAAAAAAAATTGTGTTGTTAAAAACCAGGTAATGATTTTTAACCCATTTTTGTTTGTTTCAAGTATTTTGTTTTTTTATTTCTGGTCAATATATAAAAACAGTTTTCTTTCTATATTTAAGATTCACAACTTCTGTAGGTTTTGTTATTTGCTTATTTATTATTAGATACCAATCTTTTTGTAGAGTTTGTTTAGAATTGATATTTGTCTACTTCACTGCTGGTAAAAAAAGCTTTCACCATTTTAGGTACAAATAACAGTGGCAAAGTATATGGAAAATGGTTACAAACACTGAATGTTTAAAATATTGCCACTGTCAACGAAATTGTAATGAAATTTGAAACTAAATTGATTGATCGAATAATAAACTGCAGATTGTCAATTTTACAAGATGAATGATGGCAATGAAAAATGATTATGAGTGCTGATTAAGGTAAATTTTTTTCAATTCTAAATTTAAAATAGTACTAAAACAGAATTTAGTACAAACAGACCATACTCTAGTAAGTAGGTTAATTTTTTAAATTTTAACAAAATACACAAAATAGAATTTTCTATTTTGAACTTATTTTTAGTACAGTATTTTTAGTTTAGTACTGAACTATTTATTTAAGTGAGAGGTTAACATTCAATCAAGCCGATAACCATTTTTTGAATCAATATGCGGCAGAACTTAATACATAGAAGTTTAATATACAGAACAAAAATATGTCACTCATTATTTTTCTTTGTGCTCTATTAATTCTTAAGCTCTACTATATTGAAGTTTTAATTGTCTTTACATAACTAAATCTTCTCTCAAGCAGAATATACTTGCTAGACGTTCATTACTTCTTCTTCACGCTTTAAAAACAAATGGGTACTAAATAGTTGACTTAATCGAATTTATCTGATTGAAGTGATTTTTAGGTCTTCACTCCTACGTATTGTCAAATCGTAGAATTATTTTGCTTCCAATTTTGTTTCTTGCCGAATATAATGCTTTATACTTTGGTACTAAATATTCATTAAACACTGAATTGAATTCATTCGATTGGTGTGATTTTTACTCTACGCAACTCTAGAATACTATATCTTGGAATTTTTAGTCTTTTACATTATTTATGTACTAAAACAAGTACTAAATATTTGTTTTTAGCGATTTTTAATTTTTGATATCTAAGTGTTGATCACCAATAGCTTTCTGCTCAATTCATGCGTACTCTAATAATTGGTATGTACTAAAGACTTGGTCTAATCAAATTTATTTAACTTTGGGTTGATTATCATAGTAACTATTGTAGACGATAAACCTTGGATTTTGTTTATTTTTGTTTATTAAATATTCGATATAAAGTTACTGCAAAAATTATCAATGCACTAATTGATGCTTTGAATAAAACTTGACCATACTTGAAACTAATTTCGTCGAATTTTATTTATTATATGTTCGTGTATTTATGCAAAATTATAAAATCCCATAAATAATTTTTAAAATTGTAAAACTAATGCCAATTTTTCATATCTATAATATAGACATAGACAATTTCAATAAATTAATCACACACAGCATTGCCTGGCTTGTAACGATCACGATAATTATATGAGTGGATGATTAAAGAAAATGTGCTAATCAATAATGGCGATGATTTAAATATTATATAGAAAAATAGTGGTTGTGTGTTGACTTGTGATTTTATACATAATAAATACTAACCTTTTGTGCTGTCATAGTCTGGCAAACCGCTATCAATTGGATGATGTTGTTCGGTAGTATTTTCCGTTGTTTCCTCATCTGGAAAAAAAATTATTTCCACATATTTGTTTAATACGATTTTTATGTGATTTGGACGATTGTAAGCATTGAAATTATAAAAAAATTGCATAAAGCACAGAAATTGTGAGCCTTAAAATCTAGCAGTGATACATTTATGAAAAAAGAAACAGAAAATAAAAACAAAAAATTAAAAAAAAAGAAGAAGAAACAGAAATTTTTTTGTTTACTTTCTAAATCGCAACCATCAATTTGTCCGTTATGTCCATCATCATCGAAAAATTCTATATCAGTAGCTGTGTCCTGATAGTCCTTGGGATCCTTTAAATGACATTCCTCATTTTTTCTATCAAAATGACTGTTATTTTTGTCGTACACTGTTACATTGCCACTTTCATTTAGTGCATGCTGTAGTTCAATCGGTGTTACCGTATTGGCTCTTGAATATGTTTCGGCATTTAGAAAATCCTCTGTATCGGATATAATTTGGATATCTTCGGTATCGGTTGCCATAAATAATTCGGGCGGTGTTGGTGAGCAATTTCGAAAATTGACCATTTTGGCATTGTGATATTTATTTGTTCGTGAGCAATTATCTGTTAGGGTGATTGTTGAACAAAATGATTGCTGGATTAGAACAGATGGATCTATATCGTCAATTTTCATTGGTTTCATTGGTTTCATTGGTTCGTCATCGTCCGATAAAAATTCGGTATCTGTTTTTGAGCCATCATTCGTTAATTCTGGTAATTTCTGTGGACTGGTGTCATTTTTGTGTGAATTGCCTGGTTTACTATCTGGATCATCGCTCAGATACAAATCTTCTAAATCGGTTGTCGGCACATTCGGAACATATCGTGTGTCTAGAAATTTTTTCCCCTTATAGGAAGTATTTTTGGTCTTGAGCTTTCTTCTACGAACACCACTGGTGGTGGTGCTCATATGAAGATCTTCTGTATCGGTTAGTGGTTCACAGTTACTTAAATCGAATTTACGACTTTTTGTCGCCGATTTTACACTTTCCGAATTGTAAGTAAAGCCACCGTCAATTTGTGGAACGTTTTCTATTCCATAATCATGACAGTCACGGTAATCTTCCTCTTTGCCAGATATGTCTTCGGTGTCGGTTAGCCCTTTGTCCATGTATGATTCATCAATGCCCAAAAATGGAACGCTCGACATTGGCATAACCTTCGATACCGGTGATCCAGTATCAGTTTCTCTGGTCAATGTCATTTCACGTACTGGCGATGGCATTTTTATATCTCTCATATATGGATCGATGACTGGATCATCATCATCATCAAAATCTTCGACATCTGTCAGGGGAAATTGTTTGGATCGAATACAAGCGATCGGAATTAGACGATTTGTTTTTGTGTTTTCTTCATCATCGGATGAATTTAAATTTTCCACATCTGTCTGACCCCCATCGCTATCATCGTTTAATTGAACGGCTAGCGTTGATTTTGTACATTTCGTTTTTTTACCCATTTCCGGATGAGCCACAAATGAAATATTTACATCTGGCAATGGAATAAATTCCAGCGGAACGCTTTCTTCATTGTCGCTACTTATCAAATATACTTCTTCTTCGTCAAAGAAGCTAAGTCGTCTTTTGCCAACGAAGCTCTCTTCTTGTTCATCGTCATCGGTGAATATAATGTTTTCAACATCAGACACCGGTAGCTCCATCATTTTGTAGCTGTATTGAAGATTTGGCGATTTTAATGATTCCGAACCGGAAGGTATCGGAGATATTGCGGTATAATTGGAATTTTTTCGTTTTCTTATTGAATCGTGTATGGAAACGGTATTCATTTCGGCTGGCAAATTAAACAGATCTTCATAGCTCGTATTATTTCCGTCATTTGCTTCATCATCCGATGTTTCCAGATTTTCATAGTCTGTAGGACCATCTATGTCATTTTTATCATTTGCGTTAATATCTTCATCATCATCATCATCATCGTCGTCCACATACCAAATTGTAGATTTTCGATTTTTCTGGCTTATTTCTTTGCTTCCCTTAACTGATTCTTGAGAATTATTAGCTTCTTCAATGCATCCCTGATCGAGAAATTGACTTATCGAAAAATTTGCATCACACTTGAAATTTTCATTGTGTCCATCATCCGAATCGGAATCACTGTATTCTTCCACATCAGTACCAGCCGTATCTATTGGTTTTATAGATTTTCGTTTAATTTTAAGCATTTTGGTTGGCGTACGAGAACGTATTTGTTCGGTATCGCTATCCCAATCTTCAATATCGGTATGTACATCAGCAATATCGATTCCATAATTTTGATCGTTTTCCTCATCGTCATTTATGGAAATGCCTTCATCCTGTGTTATTGATATTATTGGAATTTTTGCCATTTTTCTAAAAAAAAATTTTTGTTCTTGGTTTGTTCTTTATAATAATTATCGAATGTTATATGTGTGAGTGTGTGTGTGTCTATTCTTCTGAAGCAAAACATTTGTATTTTAAATTATTTGATAAACATGCGATTATTATAAATAAATTTTACCATTGAATTTTGTTTATATGCGATTATATATATCGCCCTTTGACCTGTATTTTAGTAGGTCCATGCAAATAATTTTTTCGGTTTCGGTTTTAGTTAGCTTCATCATTTGTCCCTTTTAACCTACCCAAACATAACATTTTTTCCAGATATTTCAATCAAATAATTGTAGATTTTTCGTGAGAGTAGTAAATCGATGACATAAAATTACCTCCCACACCAAACTTATAATAATGTGTTCGCAATGTTTTCACATTGTGTCTGTATCGTTTGAATGATTATTGATCAGAGCATTTATAATTAAATGATTAAAAAAGTGGAAAAAAAAATTGCAGAGATCAGGTTTAATTATGAGAAATTCTTATAAGATTGACATTTGTGTTGTGATTTGAACAACAGTTTTTGTAATGTAGTCATAAAGAAGTCTGCACTATGGTAAAAATTCCGTTTAAAAAAAAAATAAAGGAGAAATTCTTTTCAAATGTGCCTGTAATGTTTCCACAGTATGCCTTCATTTCTGCTGAATTGTTTTAAAAAAAAACTTTAAATGATCAATCAAATCTCGGTATTTAAGTGTTTCTCATGAATGTGTGTATCGTCCTCTTATCGATCCTCCGAATAATTAAAAAAAAAATACTAAAAAATGTTTGCTGAGAGGGAATTTAAAATTTAGCTTATTTTTCAGATACATTTTCTGTGAAATTTCCCTAAGATAAGTGTAAAAAAAATCAAGGGAAAATTTTAGTGTAGCTCGAAATTTTAGTGTAGCTACAATACAATTTTATGGTTACACTTCTTTAAAATCTGTATAATGTTTCCACAATGTGCCTGCAGTGTTTTCACATTATTTATATTTGCTGAAAGATTTCTCCAATGTCTCTGAAATGTTTACGTTTTGTTTTCGTATTTTTATTGATTTTTTTTTATTAGAAAATATAGGGGATCAAAGTAGGCCTAGAATGTTTCCTCTTAAAAATATCGAAATAGGAGATAAAAAGTGTATTGAAAATTTCAGCTGCTTAGAAATTAAAAAAAAAAAACATTGTAGTTAAAAATTAAAATATTTGTACTAATTCGTCAATTTTTCAGTAGCTCCTACATCACACAATTACTATGTGTTTGTATGAGACGTTAAAATCTAATTGTATTTTCTAACCAAAAAAAAAAGCACTTGGCTAATTTTTTTTTGTGTTATCATTGATTTTACAAAGCACTATAAAAATGATTATATTTAAAAAAAAAAAAAAAATTCATTTTGATTATTTACCTGTATCTGAAACAACTTGATAGTCAAATTTATGCTTGTGCCTTTGCGGTGTAACAGCTCTAAAATCTAATATCGGAGACAAACGACTATCCATCGATACAGCAGCAGCTGCTGTGCCGACCGCCGTCGTACATTGACCCGTACGTTCAACGCTGGACGTATAACATTGACTATAGGTAGATGATGATAGTTCAGATTTGATTTGATGTTTCTTATAAATTCTATCCTCATCCTCATGGGTGGTACTTTTGATCATACCAATATCTGTACGACGAATTTTCTGTTCCATTAGTTGAATGGCCCGTTTATATGGTTTTGGTGAGGCTGGACTACACGAACGTTTACGTTTACCAAAATAGTCAACATCATATTCCGATGATGACGATGGCAATGCTATTGAATCAGATAGACTAGAGTCGGTTGTATCGATAAAACTAACGTCAACGTCATTGTATTTGTATTCGCTAGTTCGACGCATTGTTTCACTGAATGCGGTCGGCTGCCGATAAATGACTTCAATCGATTTGGACGAATCAACGGTACGCGTAAATACTTCGCTAGTTAAAAGTTTTGTACTATGATGGTGTTTGGTTCTAATTAATCTACTTGGACTGGACGGTAGAGAGGCCGGTTCCTCTCTTTCATTTGTTGTTTGATAATTGTCTCGATGTGAATACTGTAGGGCCGATTGACATCGGATTACAGCATCGTCAGAGGTATCTGTGGTATATGATTTTCGTGGTGATTTGTCTTGTTTACTGGGACCGTATAGTCGTTTTGGTGTACGCTGTTGGAATAGTGATTTTTTCTGAGATTGTCTTTGTTTGACTTCGCTCAGTGTTAGCAGAGTTTTTGATTCGGGTTTTTTTATGTGATCAGTCGTTTTTTTCGGACTATATGTGGTCGGTTTTCGTATTGGAATAAATGTAATATTTTTGGTCTCCTTAACATCTTTACTTAGCACAGCCGATTTTTCTCTAATTGACTTTGTCGAGACTTCATGTCTCTCACTTCTGATTTTCAATGGTTTATCGTCAGTGGTCATTTTCTTAATGCTACTTTGGGGTTTTGGTACTTTCGACAAATAGGACCTATCAGGCTTTTCTGGCAAGGCATCAGGACGTTTGTCCTTAATCAAGACTCGTGATTTTTTTATATTCTCATTGTCTATGTTAATCTTACTCTTAACAATTTGTCGTTGTGGAGACTGAAATGATTTTGTGTGATCACTAGATTTTGTGACAGGACTCTTAGATTTGCTAACAGTTTTACTGTCACTTGTATCAGAACTATATTGAGTTATTTTTCTGGAAGATCGTTGAACATATTTTTCGGGACTACCTGACTTTGGTTTTAACACAGCCTTTGAGGAAATATCAATGGACACCGAAACGGATGTACTTGTGGATGGTTTCTGTGTTGATTTTACCGATTTTTCAGGTGTTTCTGAACGTGATCGAGGTTTGCGGTACTTGTAAGGTGATTCATAGGGTAATTTTTCGGCTTTCTTATCCAAATTCTGAATATTTTTGCCAACTTTTTGATCCCTTGACACTGTCGATTGCATATAGCCATACGTTCTACTTGATGTTTTAGTATATTTTGAAGATGTTTTTGATGACGACGATATACTACTAGTCGACATCACCGATTGCTCATTTCTTGATGTCACCACTACACTTTTACGATCCTTTGTACTTATACTTTCGTGCATCTTTACCTCACTCTTAATAGAAATTCCTTTGGAACTAGTTACGTCACCAATAGTTGATTTTGGTTTACGCTTTATGAATTGCTTTTTTTCTCTAGCAATAATTGCGCTACTCTCCTCGGAAGATGTGCTTTTTGATTCGGTTACTGATTTCTTCTTTATGGCTTGTCGTCGCGTTGATGACGTGTCAAGGGACGTTTCACTCTTTTGCATTAATGTCTTTGAGGGTTTTTCTAATTTCTGACTAAGCCTTTTTGAATATTTCGTCGATGATGATGATTTTGTTGCTTTCCGCGATCCATCGTCAAAATCAACCGAAAATCTAATCTCATCCATTGACATTGGCTTACTTGATATTGTTGTAAATGATGATCTTGAATTACCTGTTAGTTTTTGTAAATTCTGTTGAATCGGTGAATATTGTTTGACAGTTTGAACATCAATTCCAACATTTTCATCCGAAACATCTGCATCCTCAGATGTTGCGGAGTGGTCGTGTTCATCACATACTGATACGTAATTTTTATCAGCTACGATAGAAATGATATCAGAACGAACAAATGATAAGTTTTCTGTGGACTGTTCTGAAGACAAGCATATATCTTGATCCAGATCAGTTTCAGCACAAACAATTTCCTTAGGTGGTAACTCTTTTTTACTACTACTTGTTGACTGTTCACAATAAACACCAGACTTAGATGTAATGGATTTTGACGAAACAGATGACTCAGCAACCGAAACGGTAATAATCTTCGATTTAACTGTTGGTGATAGACTAAGGGGTCTATTAACAGAAATATCAAGTACTTTTCCAATTCTGTCCTTAGAACTTTCTATTAACTTTGATTGCAAACTATATGATTTTTCACTGAGAGGCTTCGTTTCTTTTAACTCAGATGATCTTGGCTTTAACTGGATAGGCGGTTCTTTAAGGAAGAGACTATTTGGTTTGACTACTTTGTCTTCAGAAATGGATATTTCTTCAAACACTTTTGAGATTTTATCTTCTTCAGGTCTTTTAATGTCCTCCACCTTTTTCTGGGTAATCATTGTTTCCTTAGTAATCGTTGTAATGATAGTGTGTTTAGAATCAGTTGTGTCCTTTGTGATAATGCTAACTGGCCGTTTAGCGTCAGGC